>JARNME010000029.1:21988598-22136692 GCA_030179655.1 Scaptomyza flava | reverse complement strand
TTGAACTTCAACTTGAAATTCAAGCAATTACGCAAAGCTTATAGAATTGAACGAAATAGGAATTTAATAAACTTATTAATATTAATAATAATACCCAGCCTGTTAAGATGTTGTGCTAGCCTTATTATATCAACTATCGTTTCTATGAACCAAACAATTTAGCTGATATGATCCATTTTAAAATCAGCTGTTTCCAATTGAACTTGAAAGACAGTTTTCTGGGTGTTATCAAGTTGAAAGTCAGAATATTTGTTACATTTTTTTCGACTTGGACATTGGCAAAATCTTTCGACTTCCAAAACTGTCGGTACAACTGACCCGATTTTCAAAAGCAATACCTTAAAAGTCATGGTGAAGCATCTCAAACAAAACTGCATTTAATAATAACATTAAATAAAATTCGATTTTTGGTCATATGCGTGTTAGAGTTTTACGCCAAAATATCGACTTGGGCATCGGTAAAATCTTTCGACTTCCATAACTTCGGTACAACTGACCCGATTTTCAAAAGCAATACCTTAAAAGTCATGGGGCAGCATCTCAAAACAAAACTGCATTTAAATAATAACATTTAAGATAAATTCGATTTTTGGTCATATGCATGTTAAAGTTTTACGCCAAAATATCGGCTTGGGCATTGGTAAAATCTTTCGACTTCCATAACTTCGGTAAAACTGACCCGATTTTCAAAAGCAATACCTTAAAAGTCATGGTTAAGTATCTCAAACAAAACTGCATATAAATAATTACATTTAACTAAAATTCGAATTTTGGTCATATGCGTGTTAAGACTTTACGCCAAAATCTCGACTTGGGCATTGGTAAATACTTTCGACTTCCATAACTTCGGTAAAACTGACCCGATTTTCAAAAGCAATACCTTAAAAGTCATGGGTAAGTATCTCAAACAAAACTGCATTTAAATAATAACATTTAAATAAATTCGATTTTTATCATATGCAGTTAAGGTTTTACGCCAAAAAAATCGACTTGCGCATTGGTAAAATCTTTCGACTTCCATAACTTCGGTAAAACTGACCCGATTTTCAACAGCAATACCTTAAAAGTCATGGTTAAGTATCTCAAACAACACTGCATTTAAATAATTACATTTAAATAAAATTCGATTTTTGGTCATATGCAGTTAAAGTTTTACGCCCAAATATCGTTTTGGGCATTGGTAAAATCTTTCGACTTCCATAACTTCGGTAAAACTGACCCGATTTTCAAAAGCAATACCTTCAAAGTCATGATTAGCTTTTCAAACAAAACTGCATTTAATAATAACATTTAAATAAAATTCGATTTTTGGTCATATGCATGTTAAAGTTTACGCCAAAATATCGGCTTGCGCATTGGTAAAATCTTTCGACTACCATAACTTCGGTAAAACTGAACCCGATTTTCACAGCAATACCTTAAAAGTCATGGTTAAGTATCTCAAACAAAACTGCATATAAATAATTATATTTAACTAAAATTCGAATTTTGGTCATATGCGTGTTAAGACTTTACGCCAAAATATCGACTTGGGCATGGTAAATACTTTCGACTTCCATAACTTCGGTAAACTGACCCGATTTTCAAAAGCAATACCTTAAAAGTCAGGGTTAAGTATCTCAAACAACACTGCATTTAAATAATTACATTTAAATAAAATTCGATTTTTATCATATGCAAGTTAAGGTTTTACGCCAAAAATCGACTTGCGCATTGGTAAAATCTTTCGACTTCCATAACTTCGGTAAACTGACCCGATTTTCAACAGCAATACCTTAAAAGTCATGGTTAAGTATCTCAACAACACTGCATTTAAATAATCACATTTAAATAAAATTCGATTTTTGGTCACATGCATGTTAAAGTTTTACGCCAAAAATCGACTTGGGCATTGGTAAAATCTTTCGACTCCATATTATCAGTACAACTGACCGATTTTCAAAGCAATATCTTAAAAGTCATGGTTAAGCATCTCAAACAAAACTGCATTTAAATAATAACATTTAAATAAAATTCGATTTTTGGTCATAGCATGTTAAGTTTTACGCCAAATATCGGCTTGGGCATTGGTAAAATCCTTTCGACTTCCATAACTTCGGTAAAACTGACCCGATTTTCAAAGCAATACCTTAAAAGTCATGGTTAAGTATTCAAATAAACTGCATTAAATAATTACATTTAAATAAAATTCGATTTTTGGTCATATGCATGTAAAGTTTTACGGCCAAAATATCGACTTGGGCATCGGTAAAATCATTCGACTTCCATAACTTCGGTAAAACTGACCCGATTTTCAAAAGCACATACCTTAAAAGTCATGGTTAAGCTTCACAAACAAAACTGCATTTAAATAACATTTAAATAAAATTCGATTTTTGGTCATATGCATGTTAAAGTTTTACGCCCAAAATATCGACTTGGGCATTGGTAACATCTTTCGACTTCCATAACTTCGGTACAACTGACCCGATTTTCAAAAGCAATACCTTAATAGTCATGATTTAGCTTTTCAAACAAAACTGGATTAAAATAATTACATTTAAATAAAATTCGCTTTTTGGTCATATGCATGTTAAGTTTACGCCAAAAAAATCGACTTGGGCATTGGTAAAATCTTTCGACTTCCATATATCAGTACAACTGACCCGATTTTCAAAAGCAATACTTAAAAGTCATGGTTAGCATCTCAAACAAACTGCATTAAATAATAACATTTAAATACAATTCGATTTTTGGTCTACACCTGTTAAAGTTTACGCCAAAAAATCGGCTTGGGCATTGGTAAATACTTTCGACTTCCATAACTTCGGTAAAACTGACCCGATTTTCAAAAGCAATACCTTAAAAGTCTGGTTAAGTATCTCAAACAAAACTGCATTTAATAATTACATATAAATAAAATTCGATTTTTGGTCATATGCATGTTAAAGTTTTACGCCAAAATATCAACTTGGGCATCGGTAAATCATTCGACTTCCATAACTTCGGTAAAACTGAACCGATTTTCAACAGCAATACCTTAAAAGTCATGGTTAAGCTTCTCAAACAAAACTGCATTCGAATAATTACATTTAATATATTCGATTTTTGGTCATATGCATTATAAAGTTTTACGCCAAAAAATCGACTTAAAAATTGGTAAAATCTTTCGACTTCCATAACTTCAGTACAACTGACCCGATTTTCAAAGCAATACCTTCAAAGTCATGATTTAGCTTTTCAAACAAAACTGGATTTAAATAATTAATTTAAATAAAATTCATTTTTGGTCATATGCATGTTAAAGTTTTACGCCAAAATATCGACTTGGGCATCGGTAAAATCATTCGACTTCCCATAACTTCGGTAAAACTGACCCGATTTTCCAAAGCAATACCTTAAAAGTCATGGTTAGCTTCACAAACAACAACTGCATTTAAATAATAACATTTAAATAAAATTGATTTTTGGTCATATGCATGTTAAGTTTTACGCCAAAATATCGGCTTGGGGCATTGGTAAAATCTTTCGACTTCCATAACTTCGTTAAAACTGACCCGATTTTCAAAAGCAATAGCTTAAAAGTCATGGTTAAGTATCTCAAACAAACTGCATTTAAATAATTACATTTAAATAAATTCGATTTTTGGTCATATGTATGTTAAGGTTTTACGCCAAATATCGACTTGGGCATCGGTAACATCATTCGACTTCCTAACTTCGGTACAACTGACCCGATTTTCAAAAGCAATACCTTAAAGTCTGGTTAGCTTTCACAAACACAAACTGCATTTAACTAATTACATTTAAATAAAATTTGATTTTGGGTCAATATGCATGTTAAAGTTTTACGCCAAATATCGACTTGGGCATCGGTAAAATCATTCGACTTCCATAACCTTCGGTAAAACTGACCCGATTTTCAAAAGCAATACCTTAAAAGTCATGGTTAAGCTTCACAAACAAAACTGCATTTAAATAATCACATTTAAATAAAATTTGATTTTTGGTCATATGCATGTTAAAGTTTTACGCCAAAATATCGGCTTGGGCATTGGTAAAATCTTTCGACTTCCATACTTCGGTAAAACTGACCCGATTTTCAAAAGCAATATCTTAAAAGTCATGGTTAGCATCTCCAACAAAACTGCATTAAATAATTACATATAAATAAAATTCGATTTTTGGTCATATGCATGTTAACGTTTTACGGCCAAAAATCGACTTGGGCATCGGTAAAATCATTCGACTTCCATAACTTCGGTACAACTGACCCGATTTTCAAAAGCAAAACCTTAATAGTCATGGTTAAGCTTCACAAACAAACTGCATTTAAATACATTTTAAATAAAATTTGATTTTTGGTCATATGCATGTTTTAAGTTTAACGCCAAACAATCGACTTGCGCATTGGTAAATCTTTCGACTTCCATACTTCGGTACAACTGACCCGATTTTCAAAAGCAATATCTTAAAAGTCATGGTTAGACATCTCAAACAAAACTGCATTAAATAACAACATTTAAATAAAATTCGATTTTTGGTCATATGCATGTTAGAGTTTAACGCCAAAATATCGGCTTGGGCATTGGTAAAATCTTTCGACTTCCTAACTTCGTACAAACTGACCCGATTTTCAAAAGCAATACCTAAAAGTCATGATTAGCATCTCAAACAAAACTGCATTTAAATAATACCATTTAAAAAAATTCGATTTTTGGTCATATGTATGTTAAGGTTTTACGCCAAAAATCGACTTGCGCATTGGTAAATCTTTCGACTTCCATAACTTCGTCAAAACTGACCCCATTTTCAAAGCAATACCTTAAAGTCATGATTAAGCTTCACAAACAAAACTGCATTTAATAATAACATTTAAATAAAATTCGATTTTTGGTCATATGCGTGTTAATTTTACGCCAAAAATCGCTTGGGCATTGGTAAAATCTTTCGACTTCCATAACTTCGGTAAAACTGACCCGATTTTCAAAAGCAATACCTTCAAAGTCATGATTTAGCTTTTCAAACAAAACTGCATTTAAACATAACATTTAAATAAAATTCGATGTTTGGTCATATGTATGTTAAGGTTTTACGCCAAACAATCGACTTGCGCATTGGTAAAATCTTTCGACTTCCATAACTTCAGTCACAACTGACCCGATTTTCAAAAGCACTACCTAAAAGTCATGATTAAGCATCTCAAACAAAACTGGATTTAAATAATAACATTTAAAAAAATTCGATTTTTGGTCATATGCATGTTAATATTTTACGCCAAACAATCGACTTGGGCATTGGTAAATCTTTCGACTTCTATAACTTCGGTAAAACTGACCCGATTTTCAAAAGCAATACCTTAAAAGTCATGATTAAGCTCACAAACAAAACTGCATTTAAATAATACATTTAAATAAATTCGATTTTTGGTCATATGCGTGTTAGAGTTTACGCCAAAATATCGGCTTGGGCATTGTAAAATCTTTCGACTTCCATAACTTCGGTAAAACTGACCCGATTTTCAAAAGCAATGCCTTAAAAGTCATGTTGAAGTATCTCAAACAAAACTGCATTTAATAATTACATTTAAATAAATTCGATTTTTGGTCATATGTTGTTAAGGTTTTAACCGCCAACAATCGACTTGCGCATTGGTAAAATCTTCGTCTTCCATAACTTCAGTACAACTGACCCGATTTCAAAGCAATACCTTAAAAGTCATGGTTAAGTATCTCAAACAAAACTGCATTTAACATAACATTTAAATAAAATTCGAGTTTTGGTCATATGTATGTTAAGTTTTACGCCAAACAATCGACTTGCGCATTGTAAAATCTTTCGAATACCATAACTTCGGTACCAGCTGACCCGATTTTCAAAGCATACCTTAAAAGTCAGGTTAAGCTTCTCAAACAAAACTGCATTAAATAATACATTTAAATGAAATTCGATTTTGGTCATATGCGGTGTTAGAGTTTTACGCCAAAATATCGGCTTGGCATTGGTAAAATCTTCGACTACCATAACTTCGGTACAACTGACCCGATTTCAAAAGCAATACCTTAAAAGTCATGGTTAAGCATCTCAAACAAAACTGGATTTAAATAATTACATTTAAATAAAATTAGATTTTTGGTCATAATGCGTGTTAGAGTTTTACGCCAAAATATCGGCTTGGGCATTGGTAAAATCTTTCGACTACCATAACTTCGGTACAACTGACCCGATTTTCAAAAGCAATACCTTAAAAGTCATGGTTAAGCATCTCAAACAAAACTGGATTTAAATAATTACATATAAATAAATTCGATTTTTGGTCAAATGCGTGTTAGAGTTTTAACGCCAAAAATCGACTTGGGCATTGGTAAATCTTTCGACTTCCATAACTTCGGTACAGCTGACCGATTTTTCAAAAGCAATACCTAACAGTCATGGTTAAGCTTCACAAACAAAACTGCATTTAAATAATAATGTTTAAATATAATTCGATTTTGGTCATATTCATGTTAAGGTTTTTACGCCAAACAATCGACTTGCGCATTGGTAAAATCTTTCGACTACAATACTTCGGTACAACTGACCCGATTTTCAAAGCAATACCTAAAAAGTCATGGTTAGTACTCTCAAACAAAACTGCATTTAAACATAACATTTAAATAAAATTCGATTTTGGTCATATGTATGTTAAGGTTTTACGCCAAACATTCGACTTGCGCATTGGTAAAATCTTTCGACTACCATAACTTCGGTACAACTGACCCGATTTTCAAAAGCAATACCTTAAAAGTCATGGTTAAGTATCTCAAACAAAACTGCATTTAAACATAACATTTAAATAAATTTCGATTTTGGTCATATGCGTGTTAGAGTTTTACGCCAAACAATCGACTTGCGCATTGGTAAAATCTTTCGACTTCCATAACTTCGGTACAACTGACCCGATTTTCAAAGCAATACCTTAAAAGTCATGGTTAAGTATCTCAAACAAAACTGCATTTAAACATAACATTTAAATAAAATTCGATTTTTGGTCATATGCATGTTAAGGTTTTACGCCAAACAATCGACTTGCGCATTGGTAAAATCTTTCGACTATCCATAACTTCGGTACAACTGACCCGATTTTCAAAAGCAATACCTTAAAAGTCATGGTTAAGCATCTCAAACAAAACTGCATTTAATAATAACATTTAAATAAAATTCGATTTTTGGTCATATGCATGTTAGAGTTTTACGCCAAAATATCGGCTTGGGCATTGGTAAAATCTTTCGACTACCATAACTACGGTACAACTGACCCGATTTTCAAAAGCAATACCTTAAAAGTCATGGTTAAGCTTCACAAACAAACTGCATTTAAATAATAATGTTTAAATAAAATTCGATTTTAGTCATATTGCATTTAAGGTTTTACGCCAAAAATCGACTTGCGCATTGGTAAAATCTTTCGACTTCCATAACTTCGGTAAAACTGACCCGATTTTCAAAGCAATACCTTAAAAGTCATGGTTAGTATCTCAAACAAAACTGCATGTAACATAACATTTAAATAAAATTCGATTTTTGGTCATATGCATGTTAAGGTTTTACGCCAAACAATCGACTTGGGCATTGGTAAAATCTTTCGACTTCCATAACTTCGGTACAACTGACCCGATTTTCAAAAGCATACCTTAAAAGTCATGGTTAACTTCTCAAACAAAACTGCATTTAAACATAACATTTAAATAAAATTCGAGTTTTGGTCATATGCATGTTAAGGTTTTACCGCCAAACAATCGACTTGCGCATTGGTAAAATCTTTCGACTTCCATAACTTCGGTAAAACTGACCCGATTTTCAAAAGCAATACCTTAAAAGTCATGGTTAAGCTTCACAAACAAAACTGCATTTAAATAATAACATTTAAATAAAATTAGATTTTTGGTCATATGCATGTTAAAGTTTTACGCCAAAAAATCGACTTGGGCATTGGTAAAATCTTTCGACTTCCATAACTTCGGTAAAACTGACCCGATTTTCAAAAGCAATACCTTAAAAGTCATGGTTAAGTATCTCAACAAAACTGCATTTAAACATAAAATTTAAATAAAATTCGATTTTTGGTCATATGCGTGTTAAGTTTTACGCCAAAAATCGACTTGGGCATTGGTAAAATCTTTCGACTTCCATAACTTCGGTAAAACTGACCCGATTTTCAAAAGCAATACCTTAAAAGTCATGGTTTGACCCCTAAAATAAAACTGCATTTAAATAATTACATTTAAATAAATTCGATTTTTGGTCATATGCATGTTAAGGTTTTACGCCAAAAATCGACTTGGGCATTGGTAAAATCTTTCGACTTCCATAACTTCGGTACAACTGACCCGATTTTCAAAAGCAATACCTTAAAAGTCATGGTTAAGCTTCTCAAACAAAACTGCATTTAAAATTACATTTAAATAAAATTCGATTTTTGGTCATATGCATGTTTAAGTTTTACGCCAAAAATCGACTTGGGCATTGGTAAAATCTTTCGACTTCCATAACTTCGGTAAAACTGACCCGATTTTCAAAGCAATACCTTAAAAGTCATGGTTAACTGTCTCAAACAAAACTGCATTTAAATAATTACATTTAAATAAATTAGATTTTTGGTCATATGCATGTTAGAGTTTTACGCCAAAAATCGACTTGGGCATTGGTAAATCTTTCGACTTCCATAACTTCGGTAAAACTGACCCGATTTTCAAAAGCAATACCTTAAAAGTCATGGTTAACTGTCTCAAACAAACTGCATTTAAATAATACATTAAATAAAATTAGATTTTTGGTCATATGCATGTTAAGTTTTACGCCAAAAAATCGACTTGGGCATTGGTAAAATCTTTCGACTTCCATAACTTCGGTAAAACTGACCCGATTTTCAAAAGCAATACCTTAAAAGTCATGGTTAAGCTTCTCAAACAAAACTGCATTTAATAATTACATTTAAATAAAATTAGATTTTTGGTCATATGCATGTTAAGTTTTACGCCAAAAATCGACTTGGGCATTGGTAAAATCTTTCGACTTCCATAACTTCGGTAAAACTGACCCGATTTTCAAAAGCAATACCTTAAAAGTCATGGTTAAGCTTCACAAACAAAACTGCATTTAAATAATACATTTAAATAAAATTCGATTTTTGGTCATATGCATGTTAAAGTTTTACGCCAAACAATCGACTTGGGCATTGGTAAAATCTTTCGACTATCCATAACTTCGGTACAACTGACCCATTTTCAAAAGCAATACCTAAAAGTCATGGTTAGTACTGCTCAAACAAACTGCATTTAAACAATAACATTTAAATAAAATTCGATTTTTGGTCATATGCATGTTAAGTTTTACGCCAAAAAATCGACTTGGCATTGGTAAAATCTTTCGACTTCCATAACTTCGGTAAAACTGACCCGATTTTCAAAAGCAATACCTTAAATGTCATGGTTAAGCATCTCAAACAAAACTGCATTTAAACTAATAACATTTAAATAAAATTTCGATTTTTGGTCATATGCATGTTAAAGTTTTACGCCAAAAAATCGACTTGCGCATTGGTAAAATCTTTCGACTTCCATAACTTCGGTACAACTGACCCGATTTTCAAAAGCAATACCTTAAAAGTCATGGTTAAGCTTCTCAAACAAAACTGCATTTAAAAATCACATTTAAATAAATTCGATTTTTGGTCATATGCATGTTAAAGTTTTACGCCAAAAATCGACTTGCGCATTGGTAAAATCTTTCGACTTCCATAACTTCGGTACAAACTGACCCGATTTTCAAAGCAATACCTTAAAGTCATGGTTAACTATCTCAATAAAAACTGCATTTAAAAATAACATTTAAATAAAATTCGATTTTTGGTCATATGCATGTTAAGTTTTACGCCAAAAAATCGACTTGGGCATTGGTAAAATCTTTCGACTTCCATAACTTCGGTACAACTGATCCGATTTTCAAAAGCAATACCTTAAAAGTCATGGTTAAGCTTCACAAACAAAACTGCATTTAAATAATACATTTTAAATATAATTCGATTTTTGGTCATATGCATGTTAAGGTTTTACGCCAAAAATCGACTTGGGCATTGGTAAATCTTTCGACTTCCATAACTTCGGTAAAACTGACCCGATTTTCAAAGCAATACCTTAAAAGTCATGGTTAACTTCTCAAACAAAACTGCATTTAAACATAACATTTAAATAAAATTCGATTTTTGGTCATATGTATGTTAAGGTTTTACGCCAAACAATCGACTTGCGCATTGGTAAAATCTTTCGACTTCCATAACTTCGGTACAAACTGACCCGATTTTCAAAAGCAATACCTAAAAGTCATGGTTAAGTATCTCAAACAAACTGCATTTAAATAATTACATTTAAATAAAATTCGATTTTTGGTCATATGTATGTTAAGTTTTACGCCAAAAATCGACTTGGGCATTGGTAAAATCTTTCGACTTCCATAACTTCGGTAAACTGACCCGATTTTCAAAAGCATACCTTAAAAGCATGGTTAGCTTCAAAACAAACTGCATTTAAATAATACATTTAAATAAATTCGATTTTTGGTCATATGCATGTTAAGTTTTACGGCCAAAAATCGACTTGGGCATTGGTAAAATCTTTCGACTTCCATAACTTCGGTAAACTGACCCGATTTTCAAAAGCAATACCTTAAAAGTCATGGTTGAGTTCTCAAAAAACTGCATTTAATAATTACATTTAAATAAAATTCGATTTTTGGTCATATGCATGTTAAAGTTTTACGCCAAAAAATCGACTTGGGCATTGGTAAAATCTTTCGACTTCCATAACTTCGGTAAACTGACCCGATTTCAAAAGCAATACCTTAAAAGTCATGGTTAAGTTCTCAAACAAAACTGCATTTAAATAATTACATTTAAATAAATTCGATTTTTGGTCATATGTATGTTAAAGTTTTACGCCAAAAATCGACTTGGGCATTGGTAAAATCTTTCGACTTCCATAACTTCGGTAAACTGACCCGATTTCAAAAGCATACCTTAAAAGCATGGTTACTTCTCAAACAAACTGCATTTAAATAATTACATTTAAATAAATTCGATTTTTGGTCATATGCATGTTAAGTTTTACGCCAAAATATCGACTTGGGCATTGGTAAAATCTTTCGACTTCCATAACTTCGGTAAAACTGACCCGATTTTCAAAAGCAATACCTTAAAAGTCATGGTTGACTGCTCAATCAAAACTGCATTTAAATAATTACATTTAAATAAAAATCGATTTTTGGTCATATGCATGTTAGAGCATAACTCCAATAAATCGACTTGGGCATTGGTAAAATCTTTCGACTTCCATAACTTCGGTAAAATGACCCGATTTTCAAAAGCAATACCTTAAAAAGCATGGTTTGACTGTTCAATTAAAACTGCATTTAAATAATTACATTTAAATAAAAATCGATTTTTGATCGACTTGGGCATTGGTAAAATCTTTCGACTTCCATAACTTCGGTAAAAATGACCCGATTTTCAAAAGCAATACCTTAAAAAGCATGGTTTGACTGTTCAATTAAAACTGAATTTAAATAATTACATTTAAATCAAATTCGATTTTTGGTCATATGCATGTTAGAGCATAACGCCAATAAATCGACTTGGGCATTGGTAAAATCTTTCGACTTCCATAACTTCGGTAAAAATGACCAGATTTTCAAAAGCAATACCTTAAAAGCATGATTTGACTGTTCAATAAAACTGAATTTAAATAATTACATTTAAATCAAAATCGATTTTTGGTCATATGCATGTTAGAGCATAACGCCAAAAAATCGACTTGGGCATTGGTAAAATCTTTCGACTTCCATAACTTCGGTAAAAATGACCCGATTTTCAAAAGCAATACCTTAAAAAGCATGATTTGACTGTTCAATTAAAACTGAATTTAAATAATTACATTTAAATAAAATTCGATTTTTGGTCATATGCATGTTAGAGCATAACTCCAAAAATCGACTTGGGCATTGGTAAATCTTTCGACTTCCATAACTTCGGTAAAAATGACCCGATTTTCAAAAGCAATACCTTAAAAAGCATGATTTGACTGTTCAATTAAAACTGAATTTAAATAATTACATTTAAATAAAATTCGATTTTTGGTCATATGCATGTTAGAGCATAACTCCAATAAATCGACTTGGGCATTGGTAAAATCTTTCGACTTCCATAACTTCGGTAAAAATGACCCGATTTTCAAAAGCAATACCTTAAAAAGCATGGTTTGACTGTTCAATTAAAACTGCATTTAAATAATTACATTTAAATAAAATTCGATTTTTGATCGACTTGGGCATTGGTAAAATCTTTCGACTTCCATAACTTCGGTAAATATGACCAGATTTTCAAAAGCAATACCTTAAAAAGCATGGTTTGACTGTTCAATTAAAACTGCATTTAAATAATTACATTTAAATAAAATTCGATTTTGGTCATGCATGTTAAGTTTTACGCCAAAATCGACTTGGGCATTGGTAAAATCTTTCGACTTCCATAACTTCGGTAAAACTGACCCGATTTTCAAAAGCAATACCTTAAAAGCATGGTTGACTGTTCAATGAAACTGCATTTAAATAATACATTTAAATAAAATTCGATTTTGGTCATATGCATGTTAAGTTTTACGCCAAAAATCGACTTGGGCATTGGTAAAATCTTTCGACTTCCATAACTTCGGTAAAAATTACCCGATTTTCAAAAGCAATACCTTAAAAGCATGGTTGACTGTTCAATAAAACTGCATTTAAATAATTACATTTAAATATAATTCGATTTTTGATCGACTTGGGCATTGGTAAAATCTTTCGACTTCCATAACTTCGGTAAAAATTACCCGATTTTCAAAAGCAATACCTTAAAAAGCATGGTTTGACTGTTCAATTAAAACTGCATTTAAATAATTACATTTAAATATAATTCGATTTTTGATCGACTTGGGCATTGGTAAAATCTTTCGACTTCCATAACTTCGGTAAAATGACCCGATTTTCAAAAGCAATACCTTAAAAGCATGGTTTGACTGTTCAATTAAAACTGCATTTAAATAATAACATTTAAATAAAATTCGATTTTTGGTCATATGCATGTTAAAGTTTTACGCCAAAAAATCGGCTGGGCATTGGTAAAATCTTTCGACTTCCATAACTTCGGTAAAAGTGACCCGATTTGCAGAAGCAATACCTTAAAAAGCATGATTTGACTGTTCAATTAAAACTGCATTTAAATAATAACATTTAAATAAAAATCGATTTTTGGTCATATGCATGTTAAAGTTTTACGCCAAGAAATCGGCTGGGCATTGGTAAAATCTTTCGACTTCCATAACTTCGGTAAAACTGACCCGATTTGCAGAAGCAATACCTTAAAAGCATGGTTGACTGTTCAATTAAAACTGCATTTAAATAATAACATTTAAATAAAATTCGATTTTTGGTCATATGCATGTTAAAGTTTTACGCCAAAAAATCGGCTGGGCATTGGTAAAATCTTTCGACTTCCATAACTTCGGTAAAAATGACCCGATTTTCAAAAGCAATACCTTAAAAAGCATGATTTGACTGTTCAATTAAAACTGCATTTAAATAATTACATTTAAATAAAATTCGATTTTTGGTCATATGCATGTTAAAGTTTTACGCCAAGAAATCGGCTGGGCATTGGTAAAATCTTTCGACTTCCATAACTTCGGTAAAATGACCCGATTTTCAAAGCAATACCTTAAAAGCATGATTTGACTGTTCAATTAAAACTGCATTTAAATAATTACATTTTAATAAAGTTCGATTTTTGGTCATATGCAATAACTCCAATAGATCGACTTGGGCATTGGTAAAATCTTTCGACTTCCATAACTTCGCTAAAAGTGACCCGATTTTCAAAAGCAATACCTTAAAAAGCATGGTTTGACTGTTCAACTAAAACTGCATTTAAATAATTACATTTAAATAAAGTTAGATTTTTGGTCATATGCATGTTAGAGCATAACTCCAATAGATCGACTTGGGCATTGGTAAAATCTTTCGACTTCCATAACTTCGGTAAAAATGACCCGATTTTCAAAAGCAATACCTTAAAAAGCATGGTTTGTCTGTTCAATTAAAACTGCATTTAAATAATTACATTTTAATAAAGTTCGATTTTTGGTCATATGCAATAACTCCAATAGATCGACTTGGGCATTGGTAAAATCTTTCGACTTCCATAACTTCGGTAAAAGTGACCCGATTTTCAAAAGCAATACCTTAAAAAGCATGGTTTGACTGTTCAATTAAAACTGCATTTAAATCATTAGATTTAAATAAAATTAGATTTTTGGTCATATGCATGTTAAAGTTTTACGCCAAGAAATCGGCTGGGCATTGGTAAAATCTTTCGACTTCCATAACTTCGGTAAAAGTGACCCGATTTGCAGAAGCAATACCTTAAAAAGCATGATTTGACTGTTCAATTAAAACTGCATTTAAATAATAACATTTAAATAAAATTCGATTTTTGGTCATATGCATGTTAAAGTTTTACGCCAAAAATCGGCTTGGGCATTGGTAAAATCTTTCGACTTCCATAACTTCGGTAAAAGTGACCCGATTTGCAGAAGCAATACCATAAAAAGCATGATTTGACTGTTCAATTAAAACTGAATTTAAATCATTAGATTTAAATAAAAATCGATTTTTGGTCATATGCATGTTAGAGCATAACTCCAATAAATCGACTTGGGAATTGGTAAAATCTTTCGACTTCCATAACTTCGGTAAAAGTGACCCGATTTGCAGAAGCAATACCTTAAAAGTCATGGTTGACTGTTCAATCAAAACTGCATTTAAATAATAACATTTAAATAAAATTCGATTTTTGGTCATATGCATGTTAAAGTTTTACGCCAAAACATCGGCTGGGCATTGGTAAAATCTTTCGACTTCCATAACTTCGGTAAAAGTGACCCGATTTGCAGAAGCAATACCTTAAAAAGCATGATTTGACTGTTCAATTAAAACTGCATTTAAATAATAACATTTAAATAAAATTCGATTTTTGGTCATATGCATGTTAAAGTTTTACGCCAAAACATCGGCTGGGCATTGGTAAAATCTTTCGACTTCCATAACTTCGGTAAAAGTGGCCCGATTTTCAAAAGCAATACCTTAAAAAGCATGGTTTGACTGTTCAATTAAAACTGCATTTAAATCATTAGATTTAAATAAAATTCGATTTTAGTCAGATGCATGTTTAGTTTATATACCAGAATACCGACTTTGGCATTGGTAAAATTTTCGATATTACTATATCGTAGTATCTTAAATGCAAAGACTTTGTGCTCGGTATAACATAGGTTCTCATGTAGCCCGGCGACCAAACGCTTGCGAAACTAACTTGCAGTGCCGATTCTTTATTTCTTGGAATTTACCTAAACATAATTCGAACTGATCCTGTATCGAGTATAACGCATTTTCATAAATTACACTATAGATATTTGATACGATACATAATATATGTATAACACTTACACTAAAATTATGACAAATACACCGATTTGATCTTACTTCTTAGTAAGAAGTTCTTACGTTAGGCCCCGAGTCACATCAATAATTATTGATTATAATTAATAATATTAAATTAATCACAATTTTAATAGTTTGCGATTTTTGAACTTATTATTCTATTCTCCGATATAAATTTTTGATAGTTGGAACCATAAAATGCATTAATTTTTGTTACTTACTGACTTAACCATTCCGGGAATTCTAAGGATTATCTTATCTCAATATCAACTAATGCATAACAAACAATCCTGTAGCATAATACACAAATCTATATTTACCGGTCAATCAATGCTATTCATCGACGAAAGACTAATCAATGATTTTGGTTGATCAAACAATTTGGAAATGAACACAAGAAAAATTCCGCATAAATTCCAGGAAATCCACAATACGCTTAATGTACATGAAAACTCGAAAATAAATTTTGGATCGTTGAAATAATGAACACACAATGAAAAATCTCGACATCTTAGTTCGACTTCCTTCTGATCATCCATCAAATGCGATTGTGGATGCCTGCAACAATTATTTCGTCTAATTTATTTTTAAAAACAAATTTTAACGTCTTGTTCCTCAACCTGTTCTCGATGTTATTATTGTTGTTGTTGTTGTTGCTGCTAATGTGTTTTTATTGCGTGAAAATGAAATCTCAAGATCGTTTTATGGGGCTACAAACCCTATCCGATATCTCAACATTGCGCTTTCTCTCTTTCTCTCGCTCTCTGTCTGACAGGCTCCTGCTGGGTCGCGTCGCAAAACTAGTAGGCGCTGATTGATAGAACAAAGTGAAAATCAAATAAAAAACAAAACATTAAAACTATGTACGGCCTCAACTAGTCAGCCAGTCAGCCAGCCAGTCAGCAGCCAGTCGGCCACATTGCGCGGTGCAAGATCAAAGACCGCCCCGAGATCTGTAATGACAGCTTTGATCATTGTTTTGCCTTTGATTTTTTCCGGTTCGCCTGCTCAATGTAGAGCGCTTCAGGGCATCAACTCAGTTTACTCTCTATGTGACGGCTCGCTCTCTCTCTCTCCGTGCTAGTACCGTTTTACGATCAATTTCGTGCCCACTTAAGAGATTTCTTTTCTCAGCTCTTTACGGTTGTGTTAAGAGCCGTATTTATAGCCCGAAATTATATGGCACTTTGATTTTTCTTATGCAGACACATTGAAGTTACAAAATGTGGACAACTTAACTTGCCTGCTCAGTTGTACAGTCGAAATTCCATGTAACGAACTTCCGTATAACGAATTCTCTATACAACGAAGTCAGAAACCAGAACACTGCAATTTGATTTAGTCAAAAACCCATTGTATATAACGAACTTTCTCTATAACGAAGTTTTTTCTTGTCCCCTTGAGATTCGTTACATGGAAGTTTGATGTACAACCAAAGAGCATAAATACTATAAATAGTTATAATAATAGTAGATTCTATGCTCTTTAGTATAACTTATATTTTACTTAATCTGTATTTTAACCATTTTCCTAGTCCTTTGGTACTAACCAAAATCAAGTCAGCATTGACAAATATCTAAAAACTTAAATTCAATTGAAAGCAGAACTTCAAATAGCTTCAAGTAAATAGTAAGTAAATCTTTATAAGCATTGGACACAATTTATACAGTTTTCCTTCGCTAAGTTAAATATATTGCAAAGATGATTCGCTTATTTGGGCAACACAACTGTTTCTTCAACGTTTTACAACGCTGTTACAGTGCTGGTGTTGGCCTTAAGATCAAGGACTTTAATACTGAAAAGCAAAGAGTTATCTTCGAGGATCAAACAGAAGATACGAAAGAAAAACCAAAGTCACAACCAAGTGAACGTTATTTGAAATTCAAGGAAAAGCTACGATCAGATGCACCTGTTCTACTTATGCCCAAAGGCATGCCACATCCGGCTCATGAGAAGGAACCTTTGCCGCCCTGGCCAAATTCTACCAATCCTCATACAGGTGAAGTTGGTGGACCGCGCGGATTAGAGCCAACACGCTATGGCGATTGGCAGAGCAAGGGACGCGTTACAGATTTCTAGAAACAAATATGAAATACCTGTTAATAGCACTAAATCTCCTGTTAAACCCAAACACACATGAGACATGGCGTGGACGCATAAACTCTGATTTATTAACTGTGTTAGCAACAGAAGCATTAACAATATGTTGCGAGACTGAAATATTATTTGGGAACAGTAGCAGGAGCAAGATCATCACCATGTTCTTTGGCTCTTCTGCGAAGGCATTACATAAATTTCTATTGTGTGGTTTTTTTTTCTTTCTAGAATTTATGTTGCACCAACAATCAAATATAAATTGATAGCCACTCTCTTTTTGTATAAAGAGAAAGGGTTCTTAGAATAGAGTGCAGAGCTATCAATTATTTATGGTTCAGGGGCATTGAATCGTGCCTAAATCCAAATATTCTATTCCAAAAGTGTTTGTGTGCATCGGTCGATTCGTTCGAAATTGGAGGCGACACTTTACGTGATTTCTGTTTGAAAAAAAAGAAAGAGGTGTTTTCTAATTTGGTAGCCAAGATGCGTAGTTCTTGCTTGTAGAATTTGAAAGGGGTTTTAAAATGCCATAAATTGTTAGCAGTCGACAAACTCGAGAAATTTTGTGGTGGCCAACAATCATTTACACTTCTATTTGGAATATTTGCAGCTGTTCTGTTTCTTTGGGTCTTTTTGACATTCTTGTGGTGTTTGTTTGTGGCTAGAAATAACCACAATTAATTGAATAAAGTTTAGTTTGAAGCGACACCCAAACTTTTAAGTTTATAACTCAAGCATGAATAAGATAATTTATTTTCTGACAAAAAAGGCGTCCAGGCGAGAGAACGAACTCTATGCAAATAATTATTATAACTTTTATACTACCTTGCATACTATATTTTACCGAACGAGAGTTAAATTGGCATAAGTTCGAATATTATCAACCCTATTTTCCAATAACAAGAGTTTAATTGAATGTTATGCTTACTGAAACGAACTTAAATACGAATATTGTCCAAAACCTACTTATTATAATCGGCATTACAAAATAATCAGTGCGTGAATTTAAATCGATATGCATTGAATGATATAGCATTATATTGTTAACAAGTTTGTTTGCACGCGTCAGTTAGTCAGAAGTTACATGTTAAATGTTGCATGATGCATGGCATGCTGGTCATGGTATTATATTGCATCTGTTTGACATTATGTACTCGAACAGCTTGTCCAAACAAACACACAACACACACACACACACATCGCATTTGACGCGACTCTAGTTGACAGCTGAGATCAAATGTCTGCCGTTAAAGCCCGACTACATAGACAGAGTGAGTGAGAGAGAGAGATAGAAACTTGACTGACAGAGTGACAGAATGACAGAGTCTAATGACTTTGTAGCAGAAAGCAGCAGCAGCAGCTGCAATAGAGATAAACTACAAGTTGTTGTTTTTTGTTTCTTTTTTTTTTTGCAATTTCCGGAAATGAGTAGCTGATTTTTGCTTTGGCAGTTAACTAAATAGCTAGGCTTGTCAGGCTTGTCAGTGGCAGTGTTGCAGTCAACTGTCAAGGCGTCAACCGTTAGCTGATTCATTCATTGATGGCAGCAATTAAAACTGGACATGTGTTGCCTGGCCTTAAGATAGTATGTATAGTGAAAAGCCTGCTCAGATCGTGTCAAACGGACAGCCATTCAACATAAGTCGTTTCGCGCCACATTTGCTCGCTCTCTCTCGCGCTCTAAGACAACGCCTTGAATGTTGCAAGTTGAAGTTGCAGTTTGGAGTCGGTGCAACATCAAAGCATTTTAAATATGGCTTGTGTGCATTCCGTGTGTTGCGAGGAGAGCGCAAGTGTCTGTCACGCTGGCGCAAAATCACAGCGACATTGCAAATTTGTTCTGCCATCAAACCAACAACCCACTCGGAATTAAAGAAAAACAGCCTCCATCTTCATCTCTGTCTCTTTACTCGGTCTCCGTTTGGATGGCATATTTTTTATTATGTGCTCTGCGCTTTAGCTTGAACACATTGCAAATGTGTAGAAAGGGTATTCAAAAAAAAGATTAAAATTCAATAGAAGAAATCACTGAGATCATAAATTACATAAATATTTCGGAACAGCAGTGTTTTAAGTGATATTTGTGGTATAAATAAAAATCGATACATATCGATAGCAATCTTGTTACGCACAACACAACTGTAACAAGTTCATTAAGATTGATATTAGGGCATCTTGTAGTCGACTCGATCATTCCTTTTTGTTGTTGTTTGTATGTGAACATGCTGCTGCTTTCGCGGGGCAACATTAAAAGTTGCCGGCTGTCAAGATTCGCATGCGTTTGCATCGTTCTCCTCGACTCTGCAAATGCAACTTTCTTTCCTTGGTTCTGTTTTTTTCTTTTCTTCCTTTTTTTTTGGTTTGAAGCCCCCGCCAGTTGAAGTTTTTAGTTGAAGGCTGAGATTGAGGTTGTTAATTCGCTCCTGTCTATCGCAGTGTGTCAGCTGGCACAGCGGGTTGTTGTTAGTATTGTTGTTGTTGTTTCTCTCTCCTTCGTTCTTTTTTTTTTTTTGTGTGCGGCAAAATTGAAATTGTTGCTTTAACGTCGGCATGACAATAATCTCGCAAATCTGTTTAAATTAAGCGAGACAAATGTTTCTTCGTTTTTGTTGCTGTTGTTGTTGTTGTTACTCTTCCTTGGCAGGGGCAATCAGACAACCAGCCGGGCAAACAGCAAGCAGCAAGCAACAGACATCCGACATCCGACACAACTTGTTATTGTCCTGCACGCTTTAACAACCATGTCCATATGTGTGAGAGTATTTATCTTGAGTATTTTTTGCTGATGCGAAAGCATCTGACATTTTTAGTGCGCATATCTTAGCGAAATCTTTTGTTATACAACGGTTTGCGGTTTTTTTTTTTTTTTTGGCCAATAAGCGAGTAGATTCTTCAGTTAAGAAAGCAAGTTTTGAGCAACTGGAAACAAGGTATTGACTTTGGCTTTGACTTAAAAATTCATCATTTTACAGGTGTAATTTGGAAAAATCCAGTCTATGTGCTAATCTTTGATTCATAAACTATAACTTTGTGAAATAATAAGATCAATCTGTCTAACCGTTTGGGCTGTGTGTTGATAGCAGTCAGTCAGTAAATAATCTGTTTGCTCTTAGAGTCAGATGCCTTGTCATAAATTCTCCAAGATACTATGAGTAAAATCGTTAAATCATTTAAATGCTCCTAAATTATTAACGTAAACAATTTTCGTAAGACGCAGAAATCATCAAAATATTTCGAAAAAAGCTGCAAAAATATTTTATAAAAATTCGATTTTCGTACATTTGTAATTAAATCGTATAAAATATGCCGACTTAAAGTTCGTGTAGCTTTGATCAGCCGTCAAGTGGTTTGATCGATTTTCAACAATAAAAATTCAAACCGACAACTTGTTCATCTCAACTACATAGTTGTTGTTGTTGGTTGTATCTTTGTTGTTTTGTTGCGCACGGCGCATCAATCACTCGAAACCCGAATCGTATACTCTTCATGTATGGGTATATCTGTTTGTATTTAGTATAACATGCCCCACTGCCCACCCATAAACTTGTTTGATCCTCTTTTCTTTTTGTTGGAATTTTACGGAAGAATCGAGCATTTTCACACCGCAATAAAAATCTCAAACATGTTTGTAAAGTTGTTAATGCTGCTGCTGTGTGTAGGCTAGAGTGTGTGTGTATGTGCGTGTGTGTAGGTGGAAGCAAACGTATAAATTAACATTTTGACTGCCAACTGGCGCGGCAAATGATCAAAGACACTTTGTGCCGTCATCGTTGCGTTGATCATCGTCATCAACGGAGTCCGGAGAGCGAGAGAGAGATGGACAGAGAGATGTAGGCAGATGCGGCAGCGTGAACATCATTTCACGTTTACGATCCATCAACACGAGCCATCAAATTGTATACAAACAAACGCAACAAAGATCAAAAGCCGCGTACCTCCACACACATGGGATATGCTCATTTTGATTTTTTTTTCGGAATCCATTTAAATGAAATCTGGAAGCAAAACTCAATTGAGAGTTGCCTTTCAACAGAGAAAGAGAGATTGAGTTCAAATCTCTTTCTGCTTTGCATGCGTTCAGCTAATTGCTGATGTGCCGAGAACATTTGGGTCTCAAGTGCAATGCATTTCTCATTTCTCGGTGCATCTGTGTGAGAAATAAGTTAATCCAACTCAAAGTGATTTGATTTATGTCGAATGTATTAAATATTTTTGTTGAGTAAATTTCATAAATTCAGCTGGAACTAAAAAAATCTCTATAAATCTATGCTCCCCTTGATACAAATAAAAGGAGGGCAAGAGAAAAAAAAAAAATAACCATTAGCCTTATCAAATGACAGCATCGTCAAAAAGCTGAAAATTTATATGTTGCCCGTTTGTCAGACTATAAAAATTCTA
This sequence comes from Scaptomyza flava, assembly GCA_030179655.1. Lineage (NCBI taxonomy): Eukaryota > Metazoa > Arthropoda > Insecta > Diptera > Drosophilidae > Scaptomyza > Scaptomyza flava. The sequence continues at coordinate 22,114,654 of JARNME010000029.1, read as the reverse complement.
GCGATTTAATGCCTCTATGAGCGGCATGTCAAATTCAATTTTACCCCTAAGATTGATACGCACGCAAACACAAGCAGCCACCATTGAGACGAGACCCCAATAAAGTGCAATTAGCCAGATTTATGATTATCCCTGTTATGCGCAAATAATTTTTTGGGCAATTTTAGATAGACGTCTACCACTTGGACTCTGGACTGCGGCAAGGACGGGTGCCGTACGCTTTCTGGGCAAAAAGCCGACGCAAAATTTATAACACCAAACGTAAACAACAACAGAAGACAAATCGCTTTATTCACGGCAGTCATTCGGCAGCAGCCACAAAAACACACCCCCAGCCGCAGCAGCAGCAGGGGAGGGTCGAGGCAAACACCCCTTTATTTTTTTGTTGGTTGAGGAACATATAAATGTAGCATGGGCTGACAGCATTATGCCTATAACATCATGACATGGGGTCCAGCCTTGTCGTCACCGGAGGCACATAAAATCATTTTGAAATCTGCTCGAAATTTGATATGCCTCTGCCCATCTATATGACTTATAAATGTATATGATTTGTGTGTGGGTTTTTTTGTTTTCTCTTCGAAAGTTACCTAAATTATAGGTTTGGTAGCACTTTCACAACACCTTCTCCATAGGGGGGGTTGATCGGGGTTGAAAGGTGTTGAAAGTATTTTTGAAAAAAAACCACAAAGACCTAAGAAGATTAAACGAGTTGCGATTTAGGTTATGATTTAAAAAAATAAAAATTATATCCAAAGTTTAACTAACAATTTAAGACTTCAATGCTAAATACTAAAATATTTATACTTTCCATCAGAAATCTTTTTTTCACATATTCTGTGTTTAGCATTAGGATGCAATAAGTTCATTTTTCAACACTTGTATTGTCGGTTTTGTGTTTTGGCCTCCGCCGAACTGTCTAACAAAGCTGACATGCAATCGAAAAACTTTTCACTTGCAACATATCCGTATACGCATACAAAAAACAACGCAGCCGCATGCCATATGTGAACATTGCTCATACCTCAGGCTATGTTTGTGTGTTGAGGTCCTTTTTGCAGTACGCACCGCGCCTCCTTGAATGCAACCCTGCCAAAATGATTCTCGGTCCATGCTCTATGTGTGTTTTTGCCCTTTCGCGATGATAAGTACACTTTGGCTCAGTTGTTTTTGTTTGTACATGTTATTAATTTCGCGTAAAGGCAACGTTTTTCGAGCTGCTAAAGGGGCAAAAGAACGTTGAGCTGTCAAATGTATGCCGGGGTGGTTGCGTTATACTTTGGAAAGGAAAACATTGCCAAAGGCAGAAGTTAGACAGCCAGCGGGCGTATGTGTGTGTGTGTGGCTGTCAAATGTTGACAAATGTTGACAAATGCTTGGAATATAATATTTGTAAAGCTATTCCGAAGAGTACGCGGTCTCGCATTGGGAAATTAATATTATTTGCGTTCATTAGTGTGCGTAACCTGAGGCGCCTGCAAAACGACAACAGCTTTTAGTTGTAGTTTTAGTATTTACTTTTTGCATAAAACACATATCATCCAATGGGATCCATCATACTGTACTGTCATGTCGAACTGCGTTCTGTCGCCGTTGTCGCGTTGTCGCGTTGTCCTGTTAAATCAATCATTGTCTCTTTTTGGCCGTTTTCTCTTGGCCAGGCCTTTTGTTATTGACATAAAGCCGGCCCATAATTTTTCATTGCATTGCACACGCATGACATTAATTTTGTTGACAGTTCGCTTTTATTTTTTCCTCTCTCTCTCTCTTTCGATTTCTGCTTCTTTTGTACTTATTTCCCCTAGAGTTGCTGTCAGCACGCATTTACATGTGTCACAGACTTCTAGTACTAGATTTCTGGCCGCAGGGCAAACGGTAAGTGGGGTGTTGGGCGGTAACACCGTTCGAGGGGTTACGTGAGTGTGCGGATTTTGTGGTTGGCATTTTTTTTTATTTTTGCACTCTTTGTGCATGTCCATTTGTGTGAATAACTTGAACGACGATTTTCGCAACTGGCATTAATATTTCTTTTTGTATTTTTTTTTTAGTAATAATTGATGTTGTCATTTGTCACATATGATTAGTTCACATGCTCAAATATGAGTTCCCATCTGGGTTTTGCATGTTTTTAATAAGTTGAAAAATTGACTAAGATTAATGTACAATTTATCAGAGATAAAAATCAACATCTGTCATAGGAATCGTAAGTTTAAGCAGGGTATTTAATAATCGGTACGTGTAAGTGGCGCAGCTTTTATTTCTTTCTTCTTTTTGTGCGGCAAAAGAAATTCGTCTCTTTTACGGTTCTTTGCATATGAACAATAACGATTTTGACAGTTATGTCATTTGGCCCATTCGATTTATTTATTTTTGACAAGGGTCGCAGGTTTTTTTTGTTGCTTTCCATATGCCAGACATATTCTTTTGTGGGATATGCCAATATTATGATTGAACAAATGATGTCGTTGGTTAAATTCATAAAAAAATTCAGTTGCGACTAAAGAAAAAGCATGCAAAATTCTTCTTTTTTTTCTAGAGTGATTGCAAAGTATTAAAATCTTAAGAATAAAAGTGAAACTTATTCTTTCCTTTTATTTCGTTCATTTGAATATTCCTGGGACAAGCTTTAAGTTTCTCTTTCCAATCCATAAAAACAAATTAGCTGAAACTTTGCAGTCGGTATATTCAACACCTGTTTAAAAAGGGTTGAACAGAGGACTGATTGCAATGGGGAACGGATGCAAGGCAGCTATTTTGCCAACATATTTAGTGACTCTAGCTCAAAAACTAAGAATGATACAGGTATTTCCGCTTTAAAAGAGGCGGTGGGGTGACGAAGGCGGAATGGGTGGTCGTGGCTTTTGATTCAGTTTTTTGAGGGACGCCAGCAGCTATCTCCTTCCAATTTGTAGTTACTTGTAGGCGTGGAAATTGGATTATCGTTTCAGTTATCGATTTCCCAGCCTCTCAGTAGGCGTCGAGCCCCAATCTTGACACTTTATCCATCCCGGCCATAGGACAAGATATTTGCAAAGTTTCAAGTCTTCAAGGGTGCATTTACCTTCGGTATCGAGTATAGAAAAATTATTCTCGTTTCTTATAATCCTTAAAGATTTTACACTTGTCATTCGAGCCGCTTATACGTTCGCAGTGAAAACGTAGCCTACTTGAAACAGGTTCATAAAACTACTTGAAAATAGAAAATTTGTGATGCTTCCCAAAACAAATTAAAAACTAGACACAAATTGTGCGCTTGGGGAATAACGAAATATCGAAATAACTACATGACATCCGACATGCATAATTTACAAGATTAGCGATATGAAAATTGAATTCGATGACACTAAAACTGTCGAAAACATAAAAAAAAGTTGTTTCTTTTTGTTTATTTATTGTCAGGGTGTGTGTGTGTGTGTGTGAGAGTGGAAATGGAACACCATTTAAGTCACTTCAATTTAATAGTAAAATAATTTTTGATGGCATTTTTGTGATCAGGTATTTATAGGATTAAGTGGCACAACTAGTAAAACCTCTAAACATCTCGTTCATAATGACTCATTAGTTTGGCCCCTCTCGACTATAAAGTTATACTAGTATATCTACAACATACTTTGGTTTTGGATTTTTTTACGACTTGCCTTTGTGTCAACTGTCTGCCGTAATTGTCACATTTTGTCAGCTTCCCATATTTGATTTGGGGTGCTTCTGCTTCTGCTGCTGCTGCTGCTGCTCCAAACAACAACAGAGACAGCGAATGACAGCCACAGCCGCAGCCAGTTGCTTCGTCTTTGGCTTTTTCCCAGTCTCTCTTTTATGACAATTTTAATGCAATTTTCTAAAATAAAATGTATTTTTTATGGCTCTTTTTTGTTCAAGACTGCTGCACCCTTGGGAGCAAGGCGAGTGACGCCGAAGAAGAAGAAACCTGAACAGTGTTTTTCAACCTGACAGCCTTTACGATTGGCTTTCATTTCATTTTTGTGTTATGTTGTCTATTATGGCTGTGTTTGCTTTTATCTCTCTACTTTGATTTTTATATCGTTTATTTGCTCTACGCCGCTCATCATCGACTGTGTGTGTGTCTGTCTGTGTGTGTGAGTGGGGATGTCAAAGTTTATATTTTTATTTGTTTCGACAGTAAAGTTGATGTGTTTATGACACATCTTGACAGTAAGTAGCTGCTGCCTCAGCCAGACTCTGGCTACTGTGTCTGTGTCTGTGTTTCTGTGTTTTGTATGGTGTTGACCTTTTTATGTTCGTTTTTTAAGGGTAATGCCTCCACTTGACCGTCTTTGATATTTGTTTTGCCCAAAATTGGGAACGACTGCAACCTTGATTGAATAATCTGAGTGGTCTTTATTAATATAATACGATAAAAGTCATGCTTGACCGGTTTGAATTGAAGGGGTGGATTAGGCATTGCGTATAGATTTTTTAGATACAAACACAGAAATTGATATTTAAATACATTGGCAATATGTTTAATTCTAGACAGAAAAGTTGTTGAAATATTTTCTGCAATACTCATAATAAAATACAAGAATTTGTTATTCTTAATCATAAAAATGTTCTAAAAATATGATTTCAATTCAATTTAGACAAATATATTTCTATAAAATTACTGAGGGATACTAAAATTATTAATTGCAATAATTTTGATAATTATAGTTTTGAACTCATTTATTTACACATTGCCTCCTATCAATCAAGTAAGTTGCTTCTCTGTATTATGCGCCATGTGAACTTAAAGTCTACGTCGAATACGTAACGAGACATAACATATCAGGTTGTCTCCGGCAGGCGCGCACAAGCCAAATCAATATAAATGTGATGGGCATGTGAAAGCCGTCAAACCGTGAACAAAAAAAAAATAATAATAAAAAATAATACTAAAAAACATAAACAGGCAGACAAAGACTAGGTGAGTTCTTGTTCTTTCGGCAGTCGCTTTAAGTCAACTTTTTTTAAATATTTTTTTTGTATGTAGAAAATAAGAAGAAAAACCGCAAAATTGAAAATATACATCAAAGTTGTCTGCGGCAACAGCAAGAAAATCATGAAAAGAGAGAGAGACGAAACGTTGCGAACATATATTCAATAACGAGAGATGTCAAAAAGCCATCATAAACAGATGACATTTCCCATATTGAGTGGCGAAAGTAAAATTTAATAATAATACGAAATATACAACAAAAACAACAACAACAACGATGACGACAGGGACGAGTCATACTTCGATAAAGTTAGATGGATGGATGGCAGTAGAAAGAAGATGGACGAATAGGCTGAGGGCTGGCAACACGTCAACAACAACGAAAATTGACACGCCGACACAAACACTCCTCACATACTGGTACATGGTTCCGTTTCGTTTTCGTTTCGTTCCGTTTCGTTCTTTTGTGTTCTGTTTTCTATTCGTTGGTTCGTTTGTTGCCTGCTGTGCGAAATGTATAGCAAAAATGTCAATATGTTGTTCGGGGTTGTCAGGCCTGTCATGTCACATTGGCGCTTGGCAGGCTGGCATGCCCCTTATATACCCCCCAATCATTCTGTTAGTATCAATGCTAAACGTGTCTTGGTGGCATGCATGAATGTTTTTGGCACATAATTGAAAGCTAGCTAAATTAATTTTAATGTGAGACGCCAACAACAACCAATAAACCACAACCTTAGCCATATGTGAATATATTTAGTGCTAGCCCGTTAGCAGACCCAACCACCAACTCTGTACTTAACTAACTGTTCACACATGACTACTTCGTGTTTGTGGCGGAGGTTCATGTAGGGCATGCTCGTTAACAGGAGCTTCACAGCTAGTTAGAAGCCACCTTACCATCATCATCATCATCGTCGTCGTCGTCGTCGTCCATGACATTTTTGACAGCTTTCCGTCTAACACGCTGTAGTATGCACATATATTGAGAGTACACTGTACTCAGTACATTTCCATAATATTGAACAGCAACACTTTGTTGCTGCATAAACATAAACCAAAACAACAACACTTTGTTGTTATATAAACACCCAGCACATTTCAAGTGCATAGTAACATGATCGCATGAGAATGTGGCGGGCACAATTAAAGCCGCGACAGCATTCTCATGCATTGACCACTAGCAATATATATGTACATTACTCTCACTCTCCAACTTATATACTTTATACATTATGTACGGCTCTGACGCTGGCTTCTCTGCCGAAGCAGCGTGCAGCCTTCTTAGCTAAGCTACTCCATAAGAGAACAATTTAAAAACATTCGAAATAAAGCAAAGAAACGGAACAGACGTTCCAAAGAAAACACAAACGGTCTATGGTCTTATCATTTTTAATAAACATAATTCCACATGGCGACCGTGACAGGACGTCAAAAAGGACCCAGGACAATAATCTACCCAAGTTAATTAAAATGTTTGGGCAAAATCTAAGACAATAACAACGAGATCCGCGATTCGGCAATGATTGAGTTAAATACAACAAGTGAGCAACAACAATTAATCGAGTTATAAAAACCGTTTACGAATATAAAACGTGTGATTTTATAATAAACTTTGAAAAAAAAAAAAAGTGCATAATGCCCACAATTCTGATTAAATCGTGCGCAGTTAAAATTTATTAAACACTGCTGCCGTCAATGTTGTCCGTGCTCCATAAACAAATTGTGTTCCTTCAATAAAAAGACATGCACCAATGGTCTTTTAATTATGATATACAAATAATTGATGGCGGAGGAGCCACAATTTGAGACAGCTGTTCCCATTGAACAAAGGGATTTAGCGCCGTTGCAAGAGGCCTTGCAGTTAAATCCCACCGATGGACCACGCCCACTCACAATAGCTGAGTACCGGGCTCGTCAGAAAAAAAAAACAACAACACCAAAACACAAAAGAAGCGGACACAGGATCAAGCTTCTTCAACAAAGAAGACTCATAAAAGACTTACTAAAGACAGCGACAACGCAGGAAGACACACAAATGCACAGGGAAAACCTCATCAAGATTGACCAACAGCTTCGCACTGGTGCGAAACAACGCAATAAGGGCTGCAGTAATGCCAATGCCTAAGTTGCCTTTAACTATAAATAAAAACACAAGCCGATGCGGGAAACCGCTGCTTGAAAAACACTAACCAGTCCCGAATAGCCTACACTAAATACTAAAAAAAAACACTTTGTTGTGTAAACTTAGTATAAGTAAAATATTGTAAAATTGCCTTTTACAAATGTAAACAACAAAGTGTTCCCCTGTTGTTAAAAACACGATAATTTACAAAAATATTTATGTATGCGCTAGAAATATCTTAAATATATATGAGCTCAGAATATTTAATTTTGCGTAGATTCTCGACAGAAAACGCTATGGGCATTGTAGATGTAAAAACGGTGGACTCCACCGCCAATGTTATAAACAAAGTTGACGTGACTCCACCGGATTTACAATACATGCTCATCTTAGTTTTGATAATAGCAGCAATAATGGTAGTGAAAGCAATAGTCAGCCTTTATAGAATGCACCAAAGGTGTATGAAAAAAAAATTCGGCAACAGCACTGCTAACGAATTAGACCAAATCTAATATACTTGTTTTAACAACATGATAGAATCAAAAATCAACGAAGTATATACCAACCACCCAAATTTTCGTATGCAAGCCATACAAGTACTAATCAAATTCAAAGAATATATATCTGTTAATAAATTCGAAACGGAATTTATCACACAACACAATTTAACATCAAGTCCCTTAATATCCTACAACAAAATTGAAAAAGCACAGATACTAAGAACGTTACCATACGTTTCAGTAAAATCCATAATAGATAACCATCCAAATTTAGGACCCACTAACATTTTTATCGTGCAATTGCACAGATGAACAGATAAAAACAAAAATAATGGTAGAGCTAAAACTATTAGCTAGGTACATTCCATTCATCCAATTTCTTGTCGATTACGGCATTAACAATCCAAAGCTGAAAATTATCCTAATGTGGATAATCACTAACAAGACAGTAAAATTGCATATGTATAGACAAATAGAACGTATACTATCAATGCAACACAAAAATCTACTAAGAAATAACGTGCGCTTGCCTAAGTCAATAAGCGACTTATTTGCGCATGAAATCATCAAAGCAGAACCAATAAGTTCTGACAGCGATGACAATTGAAAAATGTACGATTGTGAATTAACAAGTTATGGAATGGCAAGATATAGCTCGACTAATAAATTCATTCAAAGAAAGATTTGAAAAATCATATAAATGTATTAACAGAGATACAGCGATAAGAGTCGAAACGCTATTGCAACACATAATAGTACTAAAAACTGAATACAATAACATCAGCGAACTAGCATCTTCACAAAAACATAGACTTACAGCCGCACATAATGAACAGTGCCTTAAGACATTACATACGTTAGCTTCAAGGTTAGAAACACTTAACCTTCGACTTAATATAAAATTCGACATACCAAAGAATCCCTATTTCCCTGTTGAGTTTGACCCAAGTCAACTCACGGATTTAGAGGAATCTAAGACACCCATTGAGCCTGATTCAGACCAAACCTTAAAGGCAGTAGATCAAATAGAAGAAAACCAAAACAGACAAGAAAAAAGTTCCACAATGGCTCAACAAACAAACATTGAGTTTATTAAGATAGCCTCCTCCATACTATCTGTGTATGATGGAAAAGCTGAGAACCTACAGAGCTTTGTAGACGCATTGAATCTTTTAGATTCTCTAAAAGGCGAACACGAAGCAACGGCTATAAGCCTTATCAAAACAAAACTAAAGGGACACGCGAGAAATCTAATTAGCAATGAAACAACTATTGCTCAGATTGTCGCAAAACTGCAAAATACAGTAAAAGGAGAATCAGTTGAAGTTTTATCAGCCAAACTCCTTAATCTACAACAAAAAAGTAAAACTGCCAACATATATACACAAGAAGTTGAGCAGCTTACAAAGGCTTTAGAAGGTGCATACATTAATGATGGTTTAACACCAGATATGGCCGCAAAATACAGCACAAATTCAGCTGTTAAAGCCATGACAAAGAATTGCGCTATTGATAGAGTTAAACTCATCATGCAGGCAGGCACATTTAACAACATGAACGATGCTATTTCAAAATTTGTCGACAGTTGTACTGAAGCAACTGGGAACACCAACACTGTTCTATTTTACCAAAATTACTCTCAACGTGGTGGAAACCGCGGTAGAGGTAACTACAGAGGCCGACCCTACAACAGGGGCGGTTTCAGGTACAATAACAACAACGGCAACAGATACAACAATAGCAGAGGTAACTCTCGAGGCGGCTCGTACAGAGGCGGCTCGTACAGAGGCGGCTCGTACAGAGGCAACCAAAATAGAGGCCCTGAACAACAAAACCTGGTCCGAGTTACACAAAGTAACTCGGAAAACCAGCAAGCCCCCTTGAGCAACCAGCAGTAAACATACTAACTATAAATCTAAGTCTCAGCAGTATAATTAAAATAAAAATCATGATAATAATAAACCACTTACACTTTTGATAGATACAGGAGCAAATGTCTCAATATTGAAAAACAATAATATAGACACAAATATTAACAAAAATTTCAAAACTAATATATCCGGAATTGGCCAGGGAACAATACAGTCAATGGGACAAGCCCCAATTGACCTCCTTTTCGATTATTTCATAATCAACCACGATTTCACAATAGTTCAAACTGAATTTCCCATACCATGCGATGGAATTCTTGGACTAGACTTCATTAGAAAATTTAATTGCATAATAGACTACCAAAATGATGAATTCATCATGAAACCAGGAAACTTAAACTATCAAATACATGTACCACTATTACACAATGATATTGATAATTCAATATTATTACCAGCAAGATCAGAAGTCATGAGAAAAATCATGCTTCTGACTAGCGAAAATTCTGTATTAATACCAAACCAGGAAATACACCCTGGGGTAATAATAGCAAACAGTATTGTTGAAAGTAATAGTGCAATAGTCCGCATTCTAAATACAACCAATAAAAACATAAAAATTCAGAATCCAAATATTAAGTTCGAATCACTAGAACAATATGATATTAAAACAAGCACAGAGAAAAAAAACAACAGATCTTATGAAGTCATCAATAAACTAACCTTCCCAGACCAATTCAGAACAAAATTAACTGAATTATGTACCAAATACAGTGACATATTTGGTCTTGATTCAGAACCCATATCATGTAATAATTTTTATAAGCAAAAATTGAGATTAGCAGATAGGACACCCGTTTTCATAAAAAATTACAGAAATGCTGAAACAGAAAAACCAGAAATAAACAGACAGGTCGAAAAATTAATAAAAGATGGTATAGTTGAGCCATCAATTTCTGAATATAATAGCCCACTTCTCTTGGTTCCCAAGAAATCTCTCCCAAATTCCAAGGAGAAAAAATGGCGTTTAGTAGTTGATTATCGCCAAATAAATAAAAAACTTCTGGCAGACAAATACCCACTGCCAAGAATAGAAGAAATACTAGACCAATTAGGACGAGCAAAATATTTTTCATGTCTCGATCTTATGTCAGGATTTCATCAAATAGAACTAGAAGAAAAATCTAGAAATATAACATCATTTTCCACGAACTCCGGTTCTTATCGCTTCACGCGATTACCATATGGTCTTAAAGTAGCACCAAACTCATTCATGCGGATGATGACACTCGCATTTTCTGGCCTTGAGCCATCCCAAGCATTTCTCTACATGGATGACTTAGTAGTCATTGGCTGTTCAGAACAACACATGTTTAAAAATTTGTCAAATATTTTTGACTTGTGTAGAAAACACAATTTAAAACTAAACCCAGAGAAATGTTCGTTTTTCATGCACGAGGTAACGTTCCTTGGGCATAAATGCACAGACCATGGCATCCTTCCAGATGATAAAAAGTATGATGTTATTAAAAACTATCCAACCCCTACTGATGCGGATAATGCACGACGTTTCGTAGCATTCTGTAATTATTACAGAAGATTCATACATAACTTCACACAACACTCACGTCATTTGACTAGATTGTGTCGAAAAAATGTCCAATTCGAATGGACAAAAGAATGCGAAGAAGCATTTAAATACTTAAAAAAGGCATTAATGAAACCCACATTACTGCAATACCCTGATTTCAATAAAGAATTCTGCATAACCACAGATGCAAGTAAACATGCATGTGGCGCTGTACTAACCCAAGAGTATAGCGGGGTACAATTACCAATCGCATACGCTTCTCGAGCTTTCACGCAAGGAGAAAGCAATAAATCAACTACAGAGCAGGAATTAGCTGCAATCCATTGGGCAATAAACCATTTTAGACCATATGTTTATGGCAGGCATTTTCTAGTTAAAACAGACCATAGACCATTAACTTACCTATTTTCAATGAAAAATCCAACATCAAAATTAACAAGAATGAGACTAGATTTAGAAGAATATCAATTTACGGTAGAATACCTCAAGGGGAAGGATAACCATGTAGCAGACGCTCTATCCAGAATAAACATTGACCAATTAACTCAAATAAATAGGAATATAATGATGGTCCAAACGAGATCATCAAATCGACAGCAAAACATCTGCGCAGATGAAAAAATAAAATTGCAAAAGAAAGAAAAGAGCCCAATGTCTATGAAGTCATTAGCAATAATGACGTAAAGAAATTTGTGAAGATAAAATTCGGTAAATCAAATTGTTTGTTAAAAAAGGGAAAAAGAATTATTTCACAATTTTCAATTAATGATTTGTATTCTAATGAAAAGTTCGATCTAGGTCAATTCTTTCAAAGGCTTAATTCAGAAGCCGGAATATATAAAATTGTTAATTTACAGTTGTCACTAAGTGAACAAATTTTCGAGTTTGTATCACTAAACGAATTTAAAAATATGGGCAATAAATACTTAAATAAAATAAAAGTAGCGCTACTAACAAAAGTGACACAAATAGACAAAAATGACGAAAGTCAAATTAAAGCAATACTGTCGAAATATCATGACGATCCTATAGAAGGAGGCCATACAGGGATTACGCGAACCCTGTTAAAAATAAGAAAATACTATTTTTGGCCCCAAATGACAAAGACTATAACAAAGTATGTGAAAACTTGTCTAAAATGCCAACAAGCAAAAACGACAACACATACAAAAGCACCCATGATTATAACAGGCACACCAAGTACAGCTTTTGACACTGTTTTAATAGATACCATTGGTCCATTACCTCGTACAGAGAATGGCAATGAGTATGCAATCACAATTATATGTGATCTCACAAATATCTAGTTACAATACCAGTAACAGATAAAAGTGCAAAAACAGTAGCCAGAGCTATATTTGAATCTTTTGTATTAAAGTACGGTCCTATGAAAAACCCACAAAACCCACAAAACACAGTTTATAAACCCGGCCGGCCCTTGTTGACGCCACTCTTCAACTTTCCCTTACCAACTTTCAGACACCTATGCACGCCCATTTTGACATACGACATTTATCAATGAAATTTTTGGTCAGAACTTAAGGGAGCAATGGCAAATGGGCGAATGGCAAATGGCATTGATTTAAATGAGTTTTGGCCTTGTGGCTTTTACACATGACTACTATATTATTATAACTTGTCTGGTGGTTAAGTTATGCATTTGACTAACAATTATTATTATTTTGATTTTACATCACCATTTTTGAATGCCACACACAATGTGTTTCGCAAACCTTTGCGGTCAAACTAACTTATTACTATAAGTTACAAAAAAAAAGAAAAATCTATGTATTAAAATAAATTAAGTAAGTGACAAAGTATTTTCAGTTTGCCTTTACATCCGATTTATGTGTCAGAAAATAAACATTTTTTTTAAATTTTGGATTTTTGTATTATTTTAAGTATATTACAGATCTAAACTTTGTTCTTTAACTCTTTCATTTAATAAGTTAATATTCCCAACTTATGGATAGATTTTCTTATGAATATCAAGCAAAAGTCTTAGCAAAGAATAAAAGTAAACATATGTATTTACTTTTTAACTTTATCTTCTCTCTTATTTTAGTCTATTTGTTGGATTTGTTTCGCTGTCTAAGTGTGTCATACCACTTATCAAGAGCCGTAAGTGCTCACATCCTGTACTCTCCCCTTCTCTTGCCTTATCACTCACTGTGCGGTCATTTAAGGATCTGTGCCATATGCTGTTGCCCTTTTCCATTTCCTTTTTTTCCCCTACTGCATCTTGTAGCATCTTTTTGACACTAATAAACCAAGTGCCCAAAATGAAATGTTCCAAATTTACGAGCAATAGAGTGAACGTGCTCAGTGTCGTCCCCGAGGGGTTGTTCTGTGTCTCGGAACTCTGAGGTTACGCTCTATTAAAAGTATGTATATCAGTGCCTCTAATGTACGTACGTGTGAATTGCTCGACGAGTCGACAATGCTGATGCCGATGGGTTTTGGTTGGTCGTAAAAAACAAAAGGTCCTGCCTGTCTCGGAGGAATATAAACTAACCACCCATGGACTAAGGCCCCAACGCTTTTACTAAATGTTCGATAATTTTGGCCACAATTGCACTTTTATGGCATTTCATGGATCATTATATTTTTGCGTTTGTTGCTTCTTCTGTTCCATACTGGCGACTGGCACATAAATTGTAACAAACTTCGCTTCGCATCTTTAGTTATCTATCCAACAGTGTGTGTGTTAGTTATGTTCTGGCCATAAACTCTGACACTGCGATAGTCGCCAGCTGTCGTCGAAAATGTCGTCTTCAAGGGTTTTAATAACTATTTCTATTACACTTGGCACTCACAGCACGCAAGCGGCATAAATGTAATATAAAATAACTTGGCAACGTTTTGTACTTATCTATGTGTCCATTCCATGGATTCCGCTTGCCAGCTCATCTCCTCGTTTCGGTCGCAGTTGGAGCTGCATCATAAAATAAAAGTGCAGTCAACTATGAGTTATGTTTAATATTAGATTTTGTGCAAGGATTATACAAGTGTTCAACAAAGTAATAGCACAAAAATAAAGAAACTATTGCTGAGTCAATGTTAAATGTTAAAAGTTGAAGTTGTCTTCAAGTAGCATAAAATATTTGTATCATCGACTGGCGCTCTCTCATATTTTCGCTAATTGAAAATAATTTATAACGGCTTTAACAAATAAATCAAGCGTGGAGCCATAATCCATGACATACGGCTGCTTCTGCTGGTGCTGCTCCTGCCCCAACTAGGACTCTTAAGACTCGACTCTAAAAAGCCGCAGAGCCGAAGCAAAAGTACAAAGAGCTTGACTCATGTCACTTGAGGATTTATTTCTTCCTTTCTTTTGTGGATCTCGAGCGCGTAACTTGGTAGAGATCGAGGGCTCCACGACAATTCAACGCCGGTCTTTTCTATCCCTCTCTCTCGCTCTCGCTTTCGCTTTGACTTTTTTCAGATTATGCGCATGTGCGGCCTTCTTTGATGTGCAAACATTATTAAAAAGCCAATAAAACATTTAAAAACAGCTTGAAATTTTTCATTGTTGATTCGTTTCTTCGTTTTTTTTTTTTTTGGCAATTGAAAGCGAAGTCAACGCAACGAACGACAAAGTCAGGGGCTTATTAATGCGACAACGAACAAAACAGCCAGACAATTTAATATCTTCAATGTGTATCCCTTTTGACTGGCGTACCGACCGAGCTGTACACTGAACTACCGCCGCCAAGGTGAACCAAAATCGTAAACGGTAGCACACACACACACACACACACACAAAATGTCAACAATCAGCGAACAATCACATTTTGTTTGCTGTCAATGCCTGACAGCCAGCAATATTTATTTTAAATCACCGACGAATCGTCGAACAAGAAGTGAGGCATCTCAAAATAAAGAAATAATAAATAAATAAATGTAAAAAAAAAAAAACAGAAAGAGTACCACTTGACTGCCTTCACAGTCAGTGCTTCTATTGCTTGATTGGTCTCGGCGTTTATTTAGGCAACAGAAGCAAAAGCAGAAGCATAAGCAGTAGCAGAAACAGCTACTGTGTTTGTTTTTGGCTTTCAATTCGTTTGAATCGGCTCAGACGAAGACGAAGACGCAGACGCAGCAGCGACAGTCAGTCAGCCGCATGCCATCAGCAAAATTAAATACAAATATCTTTGACAGCTTCTTCGGGTAGAGCAAGGAGTAAGGCAAGAGGATGGGGAAGAATACACAGATATAGTATAGGCCCGACTTTGAAGTCCAGCTCTGACGACGTGCCCATCATTCGTTCGTCTTTTTTTTTTTGGCTTTTTGTCATGTCAACGTAGCGGCATCTTCTTGTTCTTCAGTTAAATTTTTTCGGTAGACAGCTTAAAATCTCATCCAGTCATCCAGTCAGTCAGTCAGTCAGTTAGGCGAGTTAGTCATCCAGTCATTTCCCATTTTGGTTGTGTTTTGTGGCCATTCAATTTGGTTGTGCGTGTGCATAAATTAATCATTGTGTGTATGAGTGTGTGTGTGTGTTTGACACACATTTCTGGTTTGAGACCAGAACCAGAACTGCGGTAACGGCATGACTTCAAAGGACATCTTTTCAATCGGCTTGCGGTATTTCTGTTTCTTTTTGTTTTTGCCAGTCAAAATGGCCCAAAATGGCAAAGAAATAAGAAGGAAGAGGAAGAAAGAATTGACTGTTTGCGCATATTGTTTTCAAGCCTTAGACAATAGGCACAAAAGAAGGCAAACATTTGATAAACTGACCTTGCCACAGTTCTGCGAATCTAAAAATAATATTTGCACCAGAAAAATGTTTATAAATTAAACTAAAAATCATTAATTTAAAATATTTATTAATAAATATTCAAGATGATAAGAAACGTTTAAATACAATTAAAAAATATTCTATTATTTGATTTTTATTAAAAATAAAAAACCAAAGCAAAAAGAATTATAAATATATTTTTGAATTTCCTGTTGCCCAAATCGAGAAACTCAAAACGTATATAAAAAAAACCTATAAAAAAGCCTTATTTTACAACTCATTAATGAATGTCCGAAAGACATAAAAAAAATGTTCTAAAAACACCCACACACACCCACACACACCACTGCACCTGTTTGTTTTGGGCACACCCAAGAAGCAATCAAATATCACTCATACGCCACATGAATTATGCATATAAAAAAGAGACAAGAGGCAACGCAATGCAAATGCCCATTAAATTATACAATTACAAAATATTAAATCAAGTTTATGGGTAATTATTATTGTCGCAGTCAGAGAGAGAAAGACAAAGAGTGAGAGAAATGGAATGAGAGACATTATTTATACTTATTTACATTGATATGCAAAATATCTAAAAACAGACAATTTAAACGAAACGAAACGCTGCAACATCAAATTTAACAGCCCAAGCGAACCAAAAAATGAAAAAAAAACGCCAACAGACGAAAGTCCAAAAGAAAAGCAAAAATGTGCCGACAAAGTGGCCTTCTGTCTGCCTCTTATAGTTTTCATATATCAAAGAGCCATAAAAGTGGGGGGCACGTTTTGTTCCAGCAAACGAAATTCATTCATTTCTATGCATGGAGCGGTTCGGAACATAAAGGCACTGGGCAACAAAAATTTCATAGTTCGACGCTCGTTCGATGATTGCGTTGTTTATGATTATTGCCAGCGAATCTACTTTGTATAAGGAGCCGATAACTGACTCTAAAATGCCCTTTGAACTTTTGCCGCACCAAAAAAAAAAAAAACGACTATTATGCATTTTTAATTAGCGAGTCGACTGAGCGGAGCGAACGAGAGGCGAGTGTGTTGATAATCATTAAATTTATCACCTGTGATAATGGCAACGGCTACCAATTTAAATTCGATTTTTCCACCCGCCGTTTCGTTCAAACTCTATCAATTAGAGTAGCAACAAACTGCTAACAAACTAACAAAAGTTGATCAATTTTCTCAATCTCTTATGAGAAAAACCCGTGCAACCTGTCAAGGAACGTCACTCCTTATATGTTATACATGTAACATCAAGCGAATAAGTAATGCGATTTCTAGTTTCAGTTTGATTTTGAGTACTTGTTTATGCATTTTTGTGGCACTCATTAGACGTTCGGTCGTATCATCAACACATTGTACTTACTTACTTCGAAGTTGTGTTGTCAGTCAAACTGTCTATCTTACTATTATTAGCTTGTGTGTGTGTGTGTTTGTGTCAGCCTGTCATTTAATGTCGCGTCAATCAAGACAGTTTCACGTCACACAAGTTTTCCATATATCCAAACATCATTTGGTGGTTGTTAGTTTTGCCTCAAAATGGTTATGGTTTTGAGGTTCGGTTAGACACATTTGAGCGGTTAAACAAATAAGCGAAGGAGATACATCTAATTGTGTTACACGAAGCTATAAGCGGAACTTAAAGCTTGTTTTGTTAATGAGAAAAGGTTTTCCTAAGTTAACAATCAGTCAGTCGGATTAAACCTGTATTATTTGTGCATTGTAAAATATTTAACAACCCGATTAAATGTAGAAATTTAATATTTTACATGACATACGACAGTTCTATTGTTTGGAAATTTGTATACAATTGGGATTTCATTTGATTGCAAAAAAAGAAGAAGGGAAATGCAAACTGTTTACATTTCCGTGAACAGAGGGATAAGAAGAGAAGCCGCCCAACTAAGCCATTTAGCACGTTTATACAATACATGACTATGGCAATAAATGTGTCAGGCATTATTCGTTTATTTGACAACTTGTATGGCCATTATCCCTTGTTAGGGACCTGATGCTAATACAACTAATATTGTGTGTGTGTGTCTCTTCTGACACAAAAGAGTCACAGAAAAAGTGCCGCAAAAATTATGAAGAAATTTTCTGTATTGACCGAAAATATTTGCAGATATATTTTGTGGCCCAAGAAATGAATGAAAAAAAAAGAACTTTGTGCCAAGTTGTGTTTTTTCCTTAGGTAGTCGACGGTTTTCAGTCTTTGATCCTTAGTTTGAATTCGAGGGAACCCTGCGGTTTTCGTGTGCCTTCTTCCTCTTTCAACGTGTTGACAAACGTTCAAGGTTCGATCTGCCCAAACTATTGTTTCCAATGTGTCATTTATAAGACGCGTTGCGCCCTTATGCAAAATTCTAGGAAGTTTCCTATTTTTGCGTTTTTTGTCTTAGAACCTCGAACGATTCGGAAGTGCCATTAGCTGCTTTGACAAAGCCAATGAGATGATCGATAACAGGCCGTGGGAAATTTATTCAGTAAAGCGGGTGGAAAGAACTTTTGACAGGGGGAACAAGTCCTAATACAAATTAAATGGCTAAGAGATTAGTTACCCGCCGGGGCCAATGATAACAAAGGGTAAAAATAAAAAATCTATGACGACATATCATTAAAAAGGACATAGGCACATCTGCTATTGCTGCTGCTGTTGAGGGGTTGCTTGGATAAATGAACAGATAATGCGACACTTGAATAAAATGCGAATAAACCTTTTCGGATAACTGACAACAGTCAACTGAAGCATTAAGGCATTGTTAAAGGATTTATGACATCAAACATGGAAAGAAAAAAAAAAACCTAAAGAGCTAAAGATTTATGCGCACCAATCCGAAGGCAAGCCAAATATTGTGTGTCTAGAGTTTAATTGTTTTCACAGTTGCAGAACTCTTTCCAAAATGCTCGAAAAATTGAATCATTGCCAAGGAAATTGTTGCCGCAACGAAGGCCTGTCAGTCATTTAAAAAACCGCGCTTAAGTGCTGGCACTCTTTTTTGTTTGTATTTCACTTCATCTTCTTGTGTGTAACCCTTATCATGGGAATGCTTTTGATTCGATTTCAAGTGTGCATTTAAAAAAAAAAAATTACTAAAGAAAAAGGGTGTGTTTCTGGATGGCTGGATGGATGAATGAATGAATGAATGGATGTTGGATGGATTTTACTTTTTGCAATTTTTTTAAAGCATTTTGCGAAACTTGACACAATGTTTCCACAGAAGGGGTTGACGGCTTTGTTGTCGCACGGATGCAAGGATAGCCGTCCTTTAAGCCGTCCTTAAAGGTCCTTACCATGTGCCTGATAATGCCTCTTCAAGTGAGTGTATATCATTAACTCGAGAGCTGTGCTCGGCTCGCGATTTCATTGCATTCTCAGTTTCTGTCTTGTTGTTTGGTTTCAAATCCTATTTAAGCACTTCTCAAGTGCCACAAGACGAGTACGGAAATTGCTTGAAAGCACATAAATGCATTTTACTTTTATTGCAAAATTTTTCTAAGCTGTTGCTTAATAGAAACGTATCGTATATGTTAAAGAAAGTGCGTTTTTTTTTTTTTTAGCTCTTTGATATTGTAAACCATACCAAATGGGCCGTTTCTTTTCATATTCGATGGAAGTACGTCTCTTGTTAAAAATTACAAATATTTCTTTTAATCATAGCTTTGAAGAGCATTTTGAACCAAAGTATTTCCGACTTAATATTTCAATTGTGCATTATTTTTGGTACTTCGTGAAATAAACGGTTAAAAGACACAATTTTGTCATACTGAGTGACTGACTGATTGCTATCATCGCACAGCCTTAACGTTTAGACAAAGCGATCTAGGTTTTTCGCAAAACAATAGAAAAAAACTTTATGGCTGCATTTTTCCCAAAATTTATCCATAAACATAAATATTTACAATTCCAATACAAAGAACCTGCAAATTCTTAATATAAACACATTTTTAGTGAAAATGAATTTCCATTTCAACGCATTATTTTTTAACCACACATACACATATATATATGTGTTTGTAATTAATCGGTTAATTAAGCACTTTCGATAAGCGCATTAACCTTTCGACAGGAGGAGATATGTTTGTACGTTAGCGTTATGAATATACACAGATTTCCCAGCCCACCTGCTCACCTGTTATTAACCACACCCCAAAAACATAGCCACATGTGTACATAAAACAAACTGGGTGCAATCTTGCCCAGGCGCAGGCCTGCCTGACTGCAACAACAACGGCAATAAATTACACAGCTGCTGATGGATGTCACTTGGCGACATAATCACTGTCAGTAGTGCAATGAGAGCCCAACAGACAGACAGACAGAGAGATAGGGAAAGACAGACAAACGGAGTGAGTAAGAGAGACTGAATGATAGATAGCAGTAGAGAGAGTGGGAAGGGAACTGAGGAGTTTTGTATGAAATTATGTGTGCTGGGGCAATGAAGCAGACAAGCAACTAACGAGCCTCGGTCCGAGAGCATTGTTTATAATTCATAAAGCAATTTTGCATGCCGGAGAGCCCACAAAATGCGAGCCATATGCAAATGCAGCTGACAGACTCGGCATGCTCAACGCTGCCTCTTTGACTCCCTGTTGGTCAGCTACACTTAAGAAAAACAAGATCTTGAAAGTCGAATAATATTAGTTATCCCAACTGACTGATTGTTATCAGCGCACAGACTAAACGGCAAGAACTAACAAACTAATTTCATCGCGAAAGAATAGCAAATAGAACGCAGGTGAAGACTAAGATTGGGAAACATATAATATATATACTGTTTATTAATAAATTAAGATTTGTTTCTTATAACTCCCCAAGCATTTCCTTAAGGCAACAAATAATAATAAATAAGAAAAATGTCAAATTTATAGGCATTTAGTTTTCTCAGTGTAACTATGGTCAGTTGGCCAGTTGGCTGGACTGGCAACTTATCACGCGGTTGTCCTCCACTCTCCACGTTTTGTGTGTGTGTGTGTGTGTGTGCCTGTGCCATCATTGAACACATTGCGTGCGTGGAGTCTGACTCCGACTCTGACTCTGACTCCAAGCTCGAGTTGGAGTCACAGCCACCCGGGTCCACATGGCTGCCATGTCATTCATTCATTTTGCAGTCTGGCTTTCAGGCATCCATCAGTTGATGTCGCTCCTGCTGCTGCTGCTGTTGTTGTTGTTGTTGTTACTGGTGGTTGCCAGTATGTCAGTCAGTCAGTCAGTTACGACTACTCTTTCTTCTCTTCACTCTTTCTCTACAACAAAAAACTTGATTACAATATATATGTATGTATGCTTAGGAGTATCCTTCTTGCCAAGTGCGTACCTAGTCCAGAGTCAACTCTCTTATTTTCTCTCTCTTTCTCTCCGCTTCTGTCTGTCTCTCAGATGTTTTGAAATGCACGCGAGATTAACTCTTGCTTCTGACATTAACGAATGAGAGCCAACAGCATCTGACAGTCAAATGTCAGTTAGCTGCTGTTCTCTGACGATTCTCCCTCTTCAGCCCGGACGCCATAGCTTTATTATAGCTCTTGCTCAGCTCTAGCTTCATTCCATCTCTTGGCTACTCAACAACAAACGGACAGCTTTAGGTAGCCTTCAGTAACAACAACAACCATCTGCAGCTGCAGCTTTTGGCCATTTCTGTTGAGTCTGTTGCAAATGCAGTGGGCAGTTGACGTCTTTGCTCATAATTTACAAATCGGCCAGCAAAATTGTCAGTTTGTATGAAGTACGCCCAATTTTCAATTCTGTCAGCAGCAAACACACTTTAAAATTGCTTGTGAAATACTCTGCAAAATACTTTGGCTGAATAACAAAAGAGTTTTGATTTAAGTAAAAATAAATAAATAATTTGATATTAGATATGCTGACAGAAGTTTGAAAAGTTCGTATAAGAGTGTCAAAAGCCTACAAAAAGATAGGGAAAAATTAGAATTTGTTGAACGAGGCAATGGCATTTTCGACTTCTTTCACGTTAAAACGCATTCGGCCCGTGGCCTGACTTTGGCACGACTTTGACTTTGGCCCATTGACTGGCTGACGCGCTGCCTGGCATTTCAGCTGCAGGCCAACAGGATAGCGCAAAGGGGATAGGGGAACAATATGCAAGACCCGAGACCAAGACATAGTGGCAGCGTAATTTGAAATGAAAATTAATGACATGCAATCAATTTTGCTAGTCGTCGTTATTTGTTATTTTGATGACTTGCCTTGTACACACACACACACACACTCACTCTCTCTGTTCCTCTCTCTCGCACTCATTTGTCAAAAGCAAAACAATTGGGAGCATGAAAATGAAATATGGCTGACGGAGAGTAGCTGCCGTTAAAGGAATTTTTAGCCAAGTTTGAGTGAGTGTCAGAGGGTTTAGAGACCATAGACCGAGAGAACCGCAATATGCTTAAGTTGCGGTTATTTATTGTCTGGCATTTATAGTTGAGCTGCAAAAAGGATAAAAGCTCGCCTCGCTGCCAGCTCGAATTTTTCCATATTTTCTTTTTGTTTCCAGCCATTTCATCTATTCATTATTGCGCTAGCGTGCATTATGGCAAGGGGGAATGGGCGAGAAGAGGACAAAATTGACTAGCCGAACGAACGAACTTTCGCTTGATTCGTATCGACATATTTCGCCCGCATTTTGTATTCCGGCTGTCAACGCCAAAAGTTCACAAGCCACCTCTACTCGACTCTTTTCTCTCTCGCTCTCTTTCGCTGAGTGAAGGACTGTCTGGCTGAGTGACGTGAGCTTACGTTTCCACCCCAGGCTGATTGATGTGCGCCAGCAAAAAACTTGGCACTTGCTTTGCTGTTGTCGATTACACAGCAAGCTCTCTTTTCAGTGTGTGCAACACACAACACAACCACCAAAAAAAGAAAAAAAAACTTTTTCTGTTTTTGCTTCCTTTACACTAGCCGAAATAAGTCATCGCGTGCAGCTCAGACATCAAGTCAAACTTAAGATTGATTAGTTATTGAAAAAAATTGCAAATTGCGAATGGCATCTCAAAATACTACTGCCTTATGTCAATAAACGCAGAGATACCCTGTAAACAACCAGCAATTATTAAATGTTGGCTCACATTTTGTTTGATCCTTTTTAACCATATTATAAATATTCTTAAGCTGCAAATAATTTTATTTCTTGTTTCATTCATTTATAAATTTGTAATCATATAATTTAGGTTGTTTTCTAATACTTTTGGATTCGATTTTACATTAAAACAAAAGGAAAAATATACAAGCTTGAAGTTGTTTACACCTTTAATATTTCTTTGCTATAAAACTACCCCATAATTTTTTGTATGTGTATTTTTTGCGGTCTCATTTTTCTTATACACACAGCCCAAAATAAGTCATAATGATTTTTGATCGATGTGTCAAGTCCAAGGCGTCAGCGAATCATTAACCAAAATAATAATACCAAAAAATAAAAAAGAACAAACCTTCCAACCACCCCCACTCCCTTCCCCTTCACACCCCCGCACACAGAGTCCCTGTGCATAATCATTTTCAATAAATAATTTTTTTTGTTACCAACTCGCTTTTTTGTTGTTGTTTGTCATAATGACAGCATGACAGGATAAATTACTGCCAAATGAATGAGGCAAAATAAGTCTGAAGCGACAGTGAGAGAGGAGAGAAAAAAGTGATCAAGGGGTGGCGTGGGGGGCGTTTGGGGGCAGAGAGTGTGGGAGGTAGAAGCACGCCCATTTGGCGCTGCCAAAAGCCAAACATCACGTTTTTTTTACTTTTTTCTTTTCTGTCTTTCCCTGTTGTGTAATTTACCACCAACAAACAACAAGAATTGAGACTGAAAAAAGGGGCAGGCAACGCCCGCATGGGTAAAATTAATAGGCATAATAATTTTTTGACAGCACACCCAAGGATAATACACACACACACACACTCGCACAACAGGCAAGTCATCAAAGTCCGCTCAGTTCTTAGTTCTTCCTGTGAGTGGTGAGAGAGACATAGGGAAGGGAAAGCAAGGGAAGGGTAGGGTGGGCGGTTAATATTTTTTCTTTCTGTACACAGTGACTTGACTGACAGGCAGGTTGATGATAAATGATGTCGCTGATGTCGAATCGGTGAAGGGGAAGTGGAAGGGGAATGCGAATGCGAAAGGGAAGAAGAGCTGCCACGTCATGGAGGCAATCAGTTGGACTCCTCGTCGTCGTCGTCGTCGTTGTTGCTTCGCTCTATCACTTTAACTGACAGCCGCTCGTCAGAGTCTCAGGATGATTATTTTGATGACGTTGCCATGCACACAAACAAACAAACAAACCCATCTCTACTATTCATATTTTGCCATATTTTTATGCCATCTCATCGGGTTTCTTCTGCTTCTTCTTCATTTGGCCCAACTTGTACATCAAATTAATTGATGAAATGTGCGTGCGTGCAAGTCTCGCACTCGCATTTTGACAATGACCGATTGGCTTTCATTTTCATTTCCAATTTAAGTTCGCTTTCAGTTCTATCTCTAGCCTTAACTTTGGTCATTATGTTTGAAAAAGCATAACAACAACAAAACAAACTAATACTATCAATGTGTGTACTTATGTTTAGTCATCAGGATCTAATTTATCAGATACCATTTTTATTTTTTTTTAGGTTTTTCGGAGGCTCATTCGAGTGTTTTTTTGTGCTGTGTGATGTGTCAATTTAAAGTGTGAGAAAATTGCTGGGGCTTGTCGGGAAAATGATGAATGATATTTCTGATGACCAAAGACAGAGAAAAGTGGATGGAATCGAAAGTAATTTAGTTTTCAAACCAAGTGTGTTTTCTAGTGAAAGAATGCTAATCGTCAATACTTCATATCCACAGTTTGAATGACAGAGCAAGATTCTAGATAAAAAAATATAAGAAAATTGCAGGTTAAGAGAGGAAATCCTAGACTCGATAAATTTTAGTTTAACTTTAGAAATGTTATTACAATAGTGTAAGACTTTATTTATTTTATATTATTTATGTATTACAATGATGAGTATTCTTGGCATTACTCCCACGTCCAGCAGCTTCTTAAAGTTCAAATATATAATAGATTTAAGTAAACTTATTCAGGATATATTTCAAAAACCTAACTGTAAAGTTTATTTAATTGTTCCATACACAATGAACATTAACCTTCTCGTATTACTCAATTAGGGCACATTCCAAAGCTAGCTACAAATATTTCGAGCATTTGCCAAGAATGCATAAAACAAATTCCATTAAACCATTCCGGGTTATTCTACTATTTGGTTGCGTTGGGACTCTTCTAAAAAGTAATAACTCTACACATGTTTTTTAAGAAAGGGAGAATGGAAAATAAACTTCAATTGTTAACTTTTGCGACCCCGGAGCCAAAGTTCACTTTCCTAAAACTAAAACTGGTTCGGGGTGCCAGCAACAAAAGGCAATGGTTTTGAACAATGCGAATGCGAATGCGAAAAACGAACACAGACACAAACACAAACACAAGCTCATAAATAAAACAATTGACTAAAAACATAAATCAAACACTTAATACAATAGTTTCCGCTTTTATTATTATGTGGTTGGTTGGGATTGGAGACACGAGAGTCGAGTCGAGTTGAGTTGAGTTGAGAGTCGAGAGCAAAATTTAGCATTTGCTTTGCGCACTCGCATAAAATTGCCATAAATTAAAATAACAGTTAAATGAAGTGCATGTGTGTGTGTGTGAGTGTGTGAGTGTGAATACTAGTACTCACAAATTAGCATACAAACTGTCTGCAGAAAAAGGCCATTGAAAGCCCAGGTGAAGTCGCACGATAATGTTTAATATGTAGCGCACTTAATCATAAATGCCCAAGCGACATGCAATGGCAAAGGCGAACGAAAAGGAGAGCTTCCAATGTTATTCTTGATGTTGTTGATGACGATGACGATGATGATGATGATGATGATAAAGCGCAATCATTTTTTGGGCCTTGCATGTGGCTAACTAGTTAATAATACATGCAACAAAAAAGGTGGCATGACATGCAGTTGAAGTTGCTTTGTTGACCACACAAGCTCATAAAGTTAACACTAAATTATAACGTTGCCGAACCCAAACCGAACCCAAACCGAACCCGAACCGAACCGTTGCGACCTCTAGGCGACAAAAAAGAAACAAACCCCTTTCGGGCAAAAGCATTTTTCATTTTCATTTCATTGTATAAAATTTATGACCAGCACTTTTGAAAAGCCGGCGGTGGCAGCAGCAGCGGCAATCAGCCAAGCGTTAATCGTCGTTTGACTTGTTCGCTCTAGTCCCAAACCCCGGCAAGCCAACAATGGCATAACTTAAGGGGAGAGGTGGTAAGAGCGGGAACTGAGACTGCCACTTTGTCGCATTGTCGTGTGGCGGCGAGTGCAACTGCTACTGTTTCATTATTGTTATTATTATTATTATTGTAATTTGGCGACTGCCAACTTGCCAACTTACCACTTGGCTAGCAAAACACTGCAAGTTGTTACTGTTGTTGTTGTTGTTGTTGTAGGTAGGCCTGAACTACGTTGACAGCGTGTCATTTCGTAACGTTTTGTTTAGTCATAGTCATACTTATACTCAACCCTTCGGGCCGCTTCCGCTTCTGGCTCCCATTCTCCAACAATTTCCGATCTGCAGTGCGCAATTTGTAGTGCCTAAAGGCCCCCCCCTTCACCACTCCATTCCTTTGCCTACCGCTTGTTGCTTTGGTTAGTTTCTTTTTCTTTTTTCTTGCCACATTTCATAATTAATTGTGAAATTATACACAATATGTATGCATATAGTACATATCTATGTATATATGTATAACAAAAAACACACAAAACATGGTCGACAGTCATAATTTTTTTTTGCGCTTGTCACTTATTGTAAGATTAGGGTATTATGAACTATTAACTTAATGTGAAATAGTTGCCAAAAACCTCCAATTTTAAACTTGCGTTTCAGTAAAAACATGATTTTTATAGTCTTATATATATGGGAAAAGTTTTATTTTATAATGCTTAAATTCGAAATAGGTGATTAATATAATAACAACTTTATATATTCTTATTACAGTACGACCTCGGTTAACGCAACCCTCGTTACACGCAACTCCTCGATTATTGCAACACCCGAATTCTTAACATTGTTGACTCTGTTAACGCAACTTAAAAAAAAAAATTACCTTATTTAACGCAACTTCCTAAGGAAAAGTATGTTTTAGTTCGGTTTTACCACTTTTCTTTCGTTCTCTTTTTGTTTTTTTTTACATGCTTGCGAAAATGATAATATGGAGAAATCATTGTACGCGTGGTTTCTAAAACAAAGAGAGCGTAATTTTCCCATTTCTAAAGAAATTGTAAAAAAGTACAGACCCGAATTTCTCAATTTTTTAAAAATAGGTAAAACAATATGAAATTCTTGCTTTAAACAAAGTCTTATTCGATAAAATTTAATTTTAAAGGTAAGCGAAGGCATCTTTTATTTAAAAAGGTCGCGTGGCCACCAGAAAATTTCACCTCAGTTTCGCACCACCTCAGTTTTCGCAACTGGCCAAATTTAATAGGTTGCGTTAACCGAGGTCGTACTGTATTTTCTTTATATTCCTTTATCTAGACCTTACTAAAAGTTTATTTTAGTTGATTGATTCAATAGCCAAATATTTGTATTTTGATCTATCTTTAAATAAACTTAACTTCAGATTTCCCTGTTAAGAGTATCGTTTGTTGAAGGGCATTTGAGGTTCGAGAGCTTTCTTATTTCTTATTTTGGTATTTTAGCGTGACTGAATTTGTTGAGTTCTTTATTTATTCAGCGTTGTTTTGTCGGCATTTTGCCTTTCATATCATTTTTTGCGCTCATTTAAATATACGAGTTTACGGCCATAACGGTTGCATAACTAATCGCCTCAGAATAATGTAGAGCTCTCGCTCACAATTCATACAAATTAATTGGTTTCGCCTGCCATTCAATGGGGCGTGTTGCACCGTGCCACAGCAAATGGTAAACAGCAACGGCAACGGCAACAACGATACTCACACTAAATAGTAACAACAACAACTCAACTGGAAACGGAAGGAACTAGTTGCGGACAACGTCGTTCGACGAGTACAAAATCATGGCAGGCAATGCAAGTCGGAAGCACACTCAACACCTGCCTCAAGAGTGGAGAAGAGAAAAACGAAACTTGCATGACGTCAGTTACTTAACTACCGACAATAATGCTAGTTCCCAATCCAGTCGAAAGCGACTGTCATTGCTTGTAGTTTGTTCGTGGTGGGGGGGTGGTAACGTGTCAGCTGTCAATTTGTATTTGATATTTCTGCTTGCCAAAAACATATATGCGAATCACAACAAATAAATGGCAATTGACAGCGACAAGTGCAAAGAAATATTTCTTCCCACAAACACTCTCCCCCCCCCCCCTCTATGTTCCTTGTGGTCACGCTCTGCAATTGAACTTTAGCTAACGGACAAGTTGAAGATGCTCTCGATGCTAAACGTTCGTGTCAAGATATATTTTATATGCCTAACTTATTTATGTCTATGTGCTCGGAGCTATTCTCTGTTTCCACACAACTCTCCTACTCTTCCCCGATTATTTTGTGGCACAGCTGTGCCTAATTTATTTTACTGGACGTGCCTCCCTCAACCAGTTGCTCCCATCGACACTCAATCCACAGTTGAGGATTTATTTCATTCTGAAAGACATTAAAATTTTACAAATTGCTTAAATCAAATAAATGGCCGCGTTTATTTTGATAAATTGGCCAAGACGAGCCGAACTGAAAATTCTTAATTCAAAAAGTGTGTTCTGACAAACGATTTTACACAAGATTTCAATGGTGAATTTCAAAAGAAGTCCCAAGTTTTACTTATCCTACTAATAACCCATTTTTAATGACCTCAATCATAAATTTCCTTAAGTCTCTTAAAATATTTATTGAACATTTGATTGTTTAGTATCTCCTCTCTAAATATTTTAACTGTTGTGTTAAAAATTTTTATTTTTAATTTTGTACTATTAACATTAACAATCTTATTATTGTGTTCGCCATTTTCGTCCGTTTTGCAAAATTGTCCTTGTTGATTAGAATTTATGACAACTGAAAGATGAAATATGTTCACTTGGATATGCAAATAAGTTCCCAGAAAAGGG
Source organism: Scaptomyza flava (assembly GCA_030179655.1). Classification (NCBI taxonomy): domain Eukaryota; kingdom Metazoa; phylum Arthropoda; class Insecta; order Diptera; family Drosophilidae; genus Scaptomyza; species Scaptomyza flava. The sequence continues at coordinate 22,085,749 of JARNME010000029.1, read as the reverse complement.
GTTCTGGTTTGGGTCAGGGCTGGTTTGAGACATTCTTTTTCTTTTTCAGTTAAATGGCAATAATTGTTATTTTAATATTTATGACAGCAAATAAATTCCCTTACTGTCACATTTTGAGACGCATTTAAACAATTCCACAAACAAAAACGAGGGTTAGAAGACGACTTCTTCTTTTTGCTACACAAATTTCATAGTTCATTATCAAATTTGTTATGCGTACATTTCGAGTGCTTATCAAAAGGAAACCAACACAACCCTTATATTAAGTGAAAGAGAGAGAGAGCCTTAAGTGCGGGCCAGTTGACAGTTAATAGTTACCCATTACCAGTTGAACAGTTCCCATGATGTTGATAAGTGGAGTGTTCCTTCGTTAACTTATTTGTAAGCGTTTTATTGGGACTGGTTGCGTTTCTTTTTATGTATACTTACATATATTTTTAGCTTATGCTTTGCCACAACAACAAAACCACATTTAACTCTTTTCTTTATCGTCTTTGCTTCCCCTCTCTCTCTATGCATCTTAAGGCTGTCGGGGTCTGCGCATAATTAATGCTGTCATCTTGTGCATATTTAACTCAATTACTTCCGCGCTTTCAGCTGGAAGTGGATGGCTACCAGTGATAGGGGCCCATCATGTCTGAACCTAATTCATTTTGTTACTTTATGTGATAGTTAAGATCTTTTCTGCTGTGTTGCTTCTGCTTCTGCTTCTGCTGCTTCTTCTGGAGTGCCCGTGGCTCATTAAAAGAAATTGCTTTATTGGCGAAATTTACATACAAAGTATTATGGTGGCCATGTTACGAATAATGTAAAGCCATTTGCTTACCATATTCATTATGCAAAAGACAACGTAAGTTTTCTCTCTCTCTCTTTCTTACTTGTTTGTCGAACTCCCTATGAGTTTTATAAACAGTAAAAAGTTTAGTGAATAGTTTTATCTCTCTTCAATTATGAATTGTTAGAAATGACTTTTTTTTGAGTTCAGAATAATAAAAGACTCCGATTCATATCTTTTGTTATTGTGTGAATTTGAATGCATATTCTATCTTTGATATCCAAAAATAATCAGCAATAATGCTGCAAGTGTCAAATGTTAGCTGATAGAAAGAAAACTACGAAAACAATGCGAACTTTAATGAAAAATCAAGATAGCAATTTGTTTTTTTTTTTCTTTTTTTTGAGAAATATGACAAGAACAACAACAAAAAAGAGGAAAACCATCAGCAACAGAAGCAGAGAACGAGAGAAATGAAAAGAATAAAACCAAGAAACAACAGCAGTTGACAACTGTCAGCGTCAGAGAAAGAGAGCTGCCAGTGCCACTGTCACTGTTGCTTCTTGCTGTCTTTTGTTTCCTACACTACTCTCACTCTCTCTCTCTCGCTCCTTTTCTAGTATTGTGCTCTGAAGAGGCGAAGGGTGCTGTGAATATTTGGTTGGGTTTGTCTAGGGATATGTTATGAGGGTTTGTTTTAAATTTTTTGATTCAGCCAAAGTTTGCATTTGATTTTTGTTAAATGTCTAAAACATTTATTTTTTCCATAAGTTATTTCAACATATATTTAATTTTTCACAGATCTGAAAGGCTTTTCATATTTTTTCTAAGCAAATAGAGCATTAAAAGTGCTTCAGGTGAAAAATGAATTTTCATTTTAGTTTCTTTTTTTTGCCATGTTTTTCTTTTTTTTCTGAACATTTTTCAGTGTTTGCTGTTGACATTAGCAGAAGCTTAGTCCTTGCTGTCAGTGCTGTCAAAAGTGTCCTGTCAGATGTTGCTGCTGCTGCTGCTGCTACTGCGTCACATGCAACTGTTCAGTGCCACAAAAGACTCGAGTAAAAGTCGTTTCGCCAGTTTTTGAAAAGTTGACAATGAGTGTTAAGGGGCACGGAGAAAGGGGGGTAAGCAGCAGCAGCTGAACCTGTGGCATGACATTTTATGATTGCATTTGTGTCTGTGTGTTCTGATCTGCTGCTGATGAGTTGTTGTCGTGTGAAGTTTTTTTTTCGGGGTTTTTATTCAAATGTAAATAACGATCCGGTCATAAATAAAATTAACCCAAATTAAACACTGGCAATTAATTACACAGACATTGCTGGGCAACCATTCCGATTTAACAGCAAAATTAACACCACAAAATCTGGTTGAGTTTTTTTTTGTTTGTTTTCGACTCGAAGGAACTAAAGTGAAATGTTAGACGAGCCTGACAGTTTAACTGACCATTAATTTGCATTTAAATTGTACGACAAATTCTTGAGACTTTCCAGAGATGTTTTTCCCAGCAAAAAACCAAAGAACAACAACACTCACACAGTTTGTGGCATGTCGAAAAGTATTCGAGCAGCATTTGCATATTTTTGACATATTTTCTACAAATTTTTCGGGGCAGCTTGACCATATACTATTTCGGTCTCGTAAGTGTGTGTGTGTGTGTAACAATTTTTACTTTATGCCACAAAATGTTCACAGTTGATTTATATTGTATGTGTTTGTGTAAGCACATAAAGCCAGGCCAGCATACAAACTGTGAAATAAAAATATTTCTTTTCATGTTTTATCGCACATTTTTCTTCATTTTGGTTTTTTGGGTCTTTAGCCGTTTACAGCGCATTAAAATTTACTCACAGCGCTCGTAAATTTCGCATTCTCACTGGCAAAACATACACAAAAATAAATGTAATAATCGTAAAAACTCATGATGAAACACATTTCGACTACCAGCTTTTTCTATCACCCCTTCCCCCCAAAAATTACTGTGTGTTTTTCTTAATAAAATGCAAAATGTATTTCTTCTCATGAAATTTGCCTTTAAATATTCAAAATTTTGATTTACCTTATTCGATTTCTTATTTAATATTTGTTTTTACTTATTTTACTAAGCTGCATTTATTTTACATGCATGTTTTTCTTTTTAAGGGATATCTCTTGGTCTAAAAGTCTCGAATTGTTAATTTTTATTTTTGTTCTTTTTAAGAAGTTGCAAAGTTTAAGCAAAACTTGGCAAGGAATTTTTATTAAATTGAAAATCAAGTGCAATTCATATTAATTTTCAAACTGAAAGAAATAATATTATGTTACAAAAATAGTTCTGGTTTTTGTGTATTTTCTTATTTCTTATTTTATTATTGAAAAATTCTCTGTTCTTGTTGTATCTTTGAACTCTGCAACTTTTTGTCTGTTTTGCTTTAATTAATCTACTTCATGTTTTTACTTTAAAATGCTTTTGAAAACTGATATATCAATGCAGTTGCTTTGGTAGCTTTGTTTGATTTAACCCAATATTTAAAACTCTTTTTTGATATATTTTATTTTGTATATAATTTACAGCTGTAATCTCACTGGCAGTGGCATAAGGACACAAGTTGCATTTGGGTTTTTGCAACATCATAAAGTTCGTCCCGGCAGCCATCACTCCCGCTCAGAAGGGCACATAAATTGCGCTTTTAATAGCATCCGCCTGTCATTGCAATCTAAATAAATTGTTATATTTATTTACGACAAAATGTCCACACACCCATACAGAGTGCTGAATGAGAGAGGGTTGAAGGGCGGGGGGGGCGGGTGTGTGGCTAGAAAATATGAAAATTAACTGCCGTCTAAAGCCAAATCCCACCACATATAACCCACACACACACACACGCACACACACATACTGCATTACCAACCAATGCATCCCCAACTCTATCCAGGCAAAACAATTGCGCCACATTTTCCACATATGTGTGTGTGTGTGTGTAATTTTCACTTCATGTTTGGCCACAAAAAAGCAGAAACTGCCATAAAATGCACACACACCGAACACAACATAACGGAACAGAACAGGACAAGCAAGTCCTGGCCAGAGGAGCATGGACTATGAACCGAGACCTCGAACAATAAGGTGAACAGGGGGCACTAAATGCCACTAAATGAATTTATTTGCCAGAGCAGCCAGCTGCCAACAACAAAAACAACAACAACAGCAAGAAAAGCAATCTGAAAACGTGGAACATTTTGAGAGTAAATAAAGCCCAAATGAGATTTATGCAACATGACCGACAACGACCGAGTGCTGAAGTTGCCCCGAAGCCACAGCTACACATCAACTCCACCTCCCATTTTGCAGGTTAGTTCGTTAGTTTCATAGTGGTCACCCACTTTGTGGGCATTGCGGAGTGGATGGCAATCACCGGACCACCTCCGGACTGACTCGCCGCCCTTCTTCTTCCAGACCGTGTGCGTGCCTTTTAACCCAACTAATTTAAAGGAGAAAAAACAAAAAATCCATACTGAACAAATGCATCCTTCTTGGGTTTTTAGCTCCCGTTTCTAGTTTTGGGTGGTGCGGACATTTATCCTGCACAAAATTGTCACATAAATTTCCAGAGCGTCCGAGACATGTCCAACGTACTTCATTTTGTATTTTATGATAGTATTTTTACCCCCTCCTAACTGGTTAAACTAATATTTATGGTTGCACAATAAACCTAAAGCGAACGCAGACAACAGACTGCCAGACATTAAGCTCAGTTGGACTCAAAATAAATAGAGATTTAATGTAAGATGTTTTCATTAATCGGAAATTGGTTTTTCTTTGTATGAAATATGTTTGCCAATCTGGAATAAATTATCTACTTTTTTGATTCCTTATGCAAGTTGATGATTATTTTTTATATTTGATAGTTTCTCTTAACATTTTATATACATTTTCTTTCGGTTTACACTACCTATAAGAAAACGCAATGAAAGCTTCTAAACTTTTTAATATTTAATGTTGATTTATGACAGCATTGACCACTTTGAGCAACTGTCGTCGAATGCAGACGTGTTTTCTCATCGTGGTCCGGTTAATTAATTCCCATACGCAAAAGTGCAGTGATATAGAAGCTTATAAAATATATATTTTATGCGAAAAGACGCTAAGTGCAATGTATCTGCACAAATTGCTTTTTAAAAAATCTGTAATTCAAACAAAACAATTGACTTTTAACAAATAATAACATATAAAACAAAAGGCACTAACAAATTCTTCACCTCGCTCAAGACAATGAGTCAACGCGAGAATTGTGGCCAGCGACAACGCGAGCAAGACGAGCGTCGTCGGCTGAGCAACGCTTACTTTTCCGTAGTTTCAGAGCAGCCCGAGCGGTCAATTACCCCCAACCCGCAAATCGAACTCTCTTACACAGCGCGTGCCAGAGAACGTTCTTGCTCACCGTCTCCGTCCCTGTTATCTATCGAGTCAACGCAATCCGACCGCGCGCGGTCGGCAACACCCAATCCGACAAATGAAGTATTGCACACAGCACGCGACCGAAAGTTTTCGTGCTCCCCGTCTCTCTTAGCAACGACTGCAAGTGCCGCGGCCTCTCTAGGTACCGCAACAGCGACTACAACCACAACTGCACCGATACCTACTTCCCGTTCAACAAGCACAACGACTGCTGCGCCGTCAGCAAATCAAACTGCAAACAGCAAAAATGTTAAGCCGGCTACACAGACTGGTATGGATCGCTACATTTATATCAAAAGAAAGCTAAGTCCGCAAAATTCTACGAATAAACCAAAAATGACCCGTAGCAATTTAAATAGACCCTCGAATGATACTACATACAATAGCAATAGATTTCACATCTTGGCAGAAAACACAGATGATCTGCCTTCTGAAGCCGTTGGGGTTGTCACGAAAAAGCCGAAGCCACCTCCAATATATATACGCGAGAAAAGCTCCAGTGCTTTTGTTAACAAAGTTATCGAGCTCATAGGCAAAGATAGTTTCTACATAGTCCCTCTCGTACAGGGTAAAATTCAAGAAATTAAAGTCCAGACAAAGTCGGAAGATAATTACAGAGTTCTCATAAATTATCTAAACGAAAAAAAAATGAATTATTATACGTATCAATTAAAAAGCTGCAAGGGCCTGCAGGTCGTAATAAAAGGCATAGAACCTGATGTAACACCAGAAGAAATAAAACAGGCGCTGCAGGAAAAAGGATTTCGAGCAAAAACCGTCATAAACATCTTAAACAGGAATAGGATGCCGCAACCACTTTTTAAAATAGAACTTGAACCAGAAACGAAGATGCTTAAAAAAAACGAGGTGCACTCAATATACAAACTTCAGCTTTTACTTCACCGAAGAATCACCGTAGAAGAACCGCACAAACGAAACGGTCCGGTACAATGTATGAACTGCCAAGAGTACGGCCATACAAAAGCCTACTGTACACTGCGCTCGGTATGCGTATACTGTGGGGAACTGCACAGCTCCGCAAGTTGCCCAGTAAGCAAAGAAGACTCTAGCAAAAAATTCTGTAACAACTGCGAAGGCAAGCATACAGCCAACTACAGAGGCTGCCAAGTCTACAAGGAACTTAAAAATCGTATCCATCAGCGCTGTACCACTGCACGCTCGCAACACGCACCGACTACCTTCACTCCATCGAAACACAACCCAGACGTCTTCTTTTCATCTGCAGCCAGATCCTCACTTGGCCCCGAGTTCTCAACCAATAACGCAACTTATGCAAGCGCCCTAAGATCCGGACTGGCTCTTCCTGCCTCAAACACACCGTACTTACAACCAAAACAAGTGAGCACAAACGCTGCACAGGAGCAGCAACAAAGTAACCTCGAAGCACTCGTATGTACCCTGCAGCAGAGCATGAACGAGTTTATGTCATTCATGAAAACAACTATGCAGGAACTAATGCGTAATCAAAATCTCTTGATACAAATGCTTGTATCACAACAGTCAAAATAATCAATGGCTGAGATACGAATATCTACGTGGAACGCTAATGGCGTCTCACAGCATAAACTTGAATTAGCTCAATTCCTACTCGATAAGCACATCGACGTAATGCTACTTTCCGAAACACACCTTACAAACAAATATAACTTTAACATAAGTGGATACTTATTCTATGGTACAAATCATCCCGATGGTAAAGCACACGGTGGAACTGGTATTTTGATCAGAAGCCGCCTCAAGCACCACTACTATAAAGAGTTTGCTGAAAACTTTCTACAGGCCACATCTCTAAAAATACATTTAAACAGTGGGAACCAACTTACTCTTGCCGCTGTATACTGCCCTCCGCGTTATACCATATCTGAAGACCAATTTATGGAATTTTTTAACTCACTAGGAGAATGCTTTATAGCGGCAGGAGACTACAATGCCAAGCACACACACTGGGGATCTCGTCTAGTGAATCCAAAAGGAAAGCAGCTCTACAATGCAATTATAAAAGCTAACAACAAGCTCGACTACGTTTCTCCTGGCAGACCAACATACTGGCCGACAGATCCCAAAAAACTACCCGATTTGATTGACTTTGCAGTTACCAAAAACATTTCGCGTAGACTGATAAGTGCAGAGTGCCTTTCGGATCTATCATCCGATCACTCCCCAGTCCTAATAAATCTGCAACGACACCCTGAATACATAAATCGACCCAGTAAGTTAACTTCACATAAAACTAACTGGCTCAGATACAAAAAATTTATAAGCTCACACATTGAGCTTAAGCCACGTCTCGTTGATGTAGCTGACATTGACAGTTTTGTTAACACTCTGGAGACTGTCTTCGTCGCCGCAGCTCGCGCCGCTACGCCTCAAATACCAAAAACAATACACAACCAAAGGACAACAAATCTACAAATTGAACAGCTCGTTCTTGAAAAGCGGCGCTTACGACGTGATTGGCAATCGAACAGATCGCCATCGGCAAAGCAAAAACTAAAAGACGCCACACGTAAACTCACCAAAGCGTTAAAAATCGAGGACGAGCGCGTTCAACGCCGTTACATCGAGCAATTATCAACCACCAGTACGAAAAACTCATTGTGGAGAGCTCACCCAACTCTAAGCTCACCAACAGAAACAGTAATGCCTATAAGAAACTTCGCAGGCGGCTGGGCTCGCAGCGATGAAGAAAGAGCTAACACATTTGCTACTCATCTCCAAAAAGTGTTCCAACCTAACGCTGCAACAAATACGTTTGCACTACCGACTTCTTCAAACGGCTCTCAGCTTCAAGATGATCCAATCAAGTTTCGCCCGAATGAAATCGTTAGAATCATTAAAGAGCAACTGAACCCAAAAAAATCTCCAGGAGGTGACCAAATAACCCCAAAGATGATTATTGAGCTTCCTTACTGTGCAATATGCATAATTGCCCAGCTCTTCAATGCTATCACCAAACTTGGCCACTATCCAGACAGATGGAAAAAGTCAATTATCATTATGATACCAAAGCCTGGAAAAGATCACACAGTTCCCACGTCGTATAGACCTATAAGCTTATTACCGTGTCTATCAAAACTTTTTGAAAAATGTTTGCTGTCCCGGATAAATCCATTCCTGAATCTTCATAACATAATCCCGTCACACCAATTTGGCTTTCGTGAAAAGCATGGAACAATTGAGCAGGTTAACAGAATAACATCAGAGATACGAAGCGCGTTCGAAAATAGAGAATACTGCACTGCAATATTTCTGGATGTTTCTCAGGCATTCGACAAAGTTTGGTTGGAAGGTCTAATGCATAAGATCAAAGCAATGCTCCCAAACAACACACATAAGCTGCTTAAGTCGTACCTATACGACAGGAAGTTCGCAGTAAGATGTAACACTGCAATGTCTGACGAACACAGTATCGAAGCTGGTGTTCCACAGGGCAGCGTACTGGGACCAACACTGTACGTGCTTTTCACAGCAGACATCCCAATAAGCAGCCGATTGACAACATCTACCTTTGCTGATGATACAGCTATTCTCAGCCGCTCCAGATGCCCAATACAAGCAACAGCGCAACTAGCCCTTCATCTGGTCAACGTGGAAAAATGGTTATCAGATTGGCGAATTAAGGTAAACGAACAAAAATGTAAGCAAGTAACTTTCACCCTTAACAGGCAAGATTGTCCACCGCTCACGTTAAACAACACCACACTTCCAAAAACAAACGATGTAACGTATCTGGGCGTACACTTAGACAGAAGACTAACATGGCGGCGACACATTGAAGCTAAAAGAACACATCTCAAACTGAAAGCCAATAGCCTCCACTGGCTCATCAATGCTCGCTCTTCCATTAGTTTGGACTACAAGGTCCTGCTTTACAACTCTGTTCTAAAACCAATCTGGACCTATGGTTCCCAGTTATGGGGGAACGCTAGCAACAGCAGCATTGACATTGTCCAGAGAGCCCAGTCAAAATATTGAGAACCATTACCGGGGCACCGTGGTATGTTCGAAACGAAAACATTCATAAAGACTTAAACATCTCAACAGTCAAGGAGGAAATAGAGGAACAAAAAGTAAAATATCTTATCAAGCTCTCATCGCACACAAATCATCTCGCGAGAGGTCTCACAAGGCTGCGCAGCCGATCCCGTCTTCGTCGTAACGACTTACCAACCCAGCGATGATTTTTAGGGACGCGCACTCAGAATACAGTCAAAAACAAAAATGAACTGTTAGCTAAGATTTATTTATAAGATTTGTATACTTATTGCTAGTTTTCTAATTCACTAGAAAAGATTCAATAAATAAGACCAGCAATTTAAAAAAAAAAAAAAAAAAAATGACAGCATTAGTTCACCCTCAAAAAAAGAGATAACAGCAGAGGTAAAGGCTTACTTATTTCGTAAATGAAAATTATATTTGAGAATTTAATCGTTACAAAAATTTTTTGGGGTAAACTTGTTGCTAAGGGTAACCGAGCGTTAAACAAACTTCTGCTCAAAAAAGAATATGTTGCCTGAGGGCATATTCTAGTTATTTTAACTGCCAGAAAAAGAGACAGCAGGAAGTTTAACCCTTTTATCATTTGTGGGTTTGTCATTTTGTTGCTTTTGTTTGCTTGAAATTGACTGATTACCCACAAAATAACCGAATTTCCCAAAACTTCTACGCTTTTCGAGACATTAATATATTGCTTACCATGCATGTCGTTTGATCCAAAAAAAAAAGTAACCCCCTTTTGCTACAACAAACAAATTGTGACAGAAGGCTTCTGGGTTTTGAAATTGTATCAAACATTTGTTAGATCAAATGGCATGGCTAATTAGATCAGATTGTTTTTGAGGGGCTACGACAGAGATAAAGTGTGTGAATGCTAAAAGGAACTTGACAGGTCTCTTCTATCAGTGGTGTAAGTTTGCTATCTACTTGGTGCTTATCTAATTTGATCATTTATAGAGAAAAAAAAATGATGAGAAATAAAATCAAATAACTTCATTTGAATAAAATTCGATTTATGGTCAGATTGCATGTTAAAGTTTCAATATTTAATGAAAGAAAGGAACTTATTTTAAGGCTATAATTTTTGTGTAAGTCGTAGGGTTGAGCATCTTTATATTCATACTTACTGTCACAGATTTTCCTCTTTAGCAACGTCACATTTATGTATACTACGTAGCTATAAACTACTTAAGTCTACCATTTGCATTCATGAACCATCTAGACTAGTCTTAACACGATTGCCAAAATCAATAGAATAGACGACCGTCTAAGTCTTAAGGAAGTTATCGCATTAGACTCACCTCACGAACTTATCCGGTCGACAAAATGCGCTGTGGCCCTTATAACTTGCTCATGTTCAATAGTAGTTTAGTGACATTACTTCTGCTTAGTTTAGCAAAACGATGATGGAGACAGGGTCGCCAAAGGGTCGCGCACGCGAGGGAGCGAGCGAGTCTTCATGTTGAAGTGAAAGCATCGTTTTCATTTCATTTAAAATGCTGTCAGCACGTAACCCAGGGCCAAAGACTCTACCACAGCTCACCTTCTCTCTCCTGTTCGCATTTCAATGTCTTCATGTCCTTTTTTTTTATGGCACTTTCAACGCGTCATTGAGTGCGCCACGGCGCGTAGTCATCAGCCTGTAGAAGTAGTTAGAGCAGAATGTGGAGTTAGAGTATTATGTTGTGTGTGTGTGTGTGTGTGTGTTTGGTGTGAAGTGGAAATGCTGCCGACAAGCATTCAGGCTGAAAATGAAGACGCTTAAAGTGAATAAGAAAAAAGAATAGAAGGAAAGAAGAGCCGCTGCTGCTGCTGCTGTCTTGAGTTCGAGGTGTGCGTTTATAATCAAATTAGAAATGAAGCGTAAGATCAAAGGGAGACGAATGACGACGGGTGGAAAAAATAGGCGCGACATAATGCCCGAAACGTCGAAAACACACACAAGCTGACACAATGCAATGAAGATGATGAGGGGCTTGCTTGCTTGCTGGCTGGTTAGTTTTTTTTTTTATATTTTGGCTTGACAACTTGAAGTGGAAATGACTGCGCGGACTGAAGAAGACGTCTCATTAATGACAACAAGGAGCCCTGAGACCTGAGACCGCAACCGCGACTAAGGAAAAGACCTCGGTCCGTTCAGGTCGTTCACAAAAGGAAAAGGTGTATTATGCACTCGAACTCGAACTCAAACATGAAACTCAAACTTGGCGCTGTCAATTCAAGTTTATGTTGAATTGTTTTGCTCAAGTGAATCTTTCACCCTCCCTCTCTCTCTCTCTTTCTATAACCACTTCCTCGAAGGATCATAGCGATGCGTACAATTGAAAACGAGATGAAGGTACCACAAAATTGCTCTCGACGTTGCCTGACATTTAAAGTTGATTATGAGTGCCGACACCCCACGATTCAGTGAGAATGATGATGATGATGCTGCTGCTGCTGGAATCATTTTTCCGTTTGCTGATGTTGCTGACGACAGGTTAAATGTTTTCATTATGAATCGCTGAGCTGAGCTGAGCGGAGCTGAGCTCAACACGAAGCTGTCGGCTGTTTTTCCCTTAATTGGAGCTGGATTCGAGTGTCCTCAAGTCTTGCTGCTGATGTTGAAACCTAAATTGAGTTCTAGGTAGTCAACTTCCCAGTCCCAAAACTCAAGTGTTGACCTCATAAAATAAAACGCCGAGCCGTTGCAATTAGTTCCTCGAATGCAAACAAAGCGACTTCCTCTTACACTTGTTCAAGTATTTAATGTACGAAACAGAGAAATAAATTTAATATAAATTAATTTATTTCTATTAAATGTTCCCACTTGCATTTGAACCAATTCAATGAAACCCAACTACAAAAATACCCATTTAATTTAGTTAGTCGTAAACAAAAATAAAGAACGATTGTATACTAAAAACCTGTGATTTATCGAAACATCAAAGTAAGCCGAGCCACAGTCGTTTGCCCGACACGTGACGATGAGCGGCACATCAATAAATGAACACACACAAAAAGCAAAGTCAAGCCGACTATCGGACTAACTGAGTAACTAAAGTTGCCTAGACCAAAAGAGAGAGCGAGTCATAAAGGATTCTTTAGGATGAGCAAACAAACATGCCGTGCATAACTGATGTTTATATGAGCTAGGTACATACATATGTACAAATATAGTTTGTACTTGAACAACCCGCACGTCAATAAACGACAGAGAAGAGTTGAAAAAAAAAATAAGAAGCCTTTACAACGTGCAATAAAAACTAAATTATATCCTTTCACGTTCAAGTGGTTAGAGTCGGCATCCGCGTCGCCATAGTCGTCGCGGCCTGCATGAAAAAACGTATCAACAATGCCGCCGCTGCCGCGGAGGCAGGCAACATGTTGTCCAGAAACTGACAAGAGACAGAAAGACCCACGCACTATTTAATTTAGTACAAAATTATTATGCGCAACATTAGCACTCGGCTCGGGTTTTAAGGGAACTTGTGATCGAGTTTTTTTTTTTTTTTTGGGATTGGGATTGGGAAGCGTGCAAGAGGTGCCTCTCAAATGAAGTGTGAATTCTGCTGTCAGCCTGTCATTTCAACAGAGCGCACACAGAACAGCGGCAGTAAAGACAGACAGAAGTGCCGCCGTCTTCGTCTTCGTCTCGGTTTCGGTTTCGGTCTCGGTCTGTTTTGGAGTTCTTCCTTTCACATTAATTTTTTATTTTGGATTTTGTTGCACCACAAGGATTATGTGCATTTGGAAATGGCTCGTTTTAATATTTATTTTGTGGCGTTTCTCATTTCCTTCTTTCTTTTTTTTAATTTGTTGGATCCGACATTTTTCAGGAGCTACGCTCAATGTAGACTGAAGAAAAGAAGGTTGATGTAAAATTTAAGAACTTTTTTCCCGCTCAATGAAGGTTCTCATTTGAGGTATTTGTAATTATCTGCAGGAAATCGTTTCGAATATTGAAAGTCTGATAGATATTCATTCCATCATTCAATCTGCTGCAATATAAAAAGTGTTCGAATAATAGTTTTGGGTTTATGTTTTATCCCTTAAATCAAGTTCTGTTGTTTGATTTGTGCAAATGCATTGAAAAAGCGTTGCAAACATTTACAAATTGAGTGCGCTTAAGATTAATGAGCTTCGGCTTGTCTTAACTGTGCTAACACTACGAACAACAACAATTTCCTTAACTAATTTGATAGGAAAAAAACCCTAAACATCAACAAAAATCGTTCCGGGAAATTCGCAATCAACAACTGTCACGAGCAAAATAGGCAAATAAATGACGCGTGACTGTCAAGTCAAGGCCAGGACGAGCGCTCAGCGTGTTGCAAACAGGATAATGGCAAGGACAATTTGAGACAACGAGAGACAAACTCGAAACACTTTGATAAATGCGTCATAAAATGAGCAATTATCACGTGCGGCGTTTTGAGGCAGCTGAGCTGAGACGAACTTTTGTCAGGGACAATTAAAAACCAAACACAAACAGCATGGAGAGAGGGAGAGAGGGAATGAGAGAGGGACGAGAGAGTGAGATCGTCAATAAAATTATTTGTCAAAATGACAGGACAGGACAGGACACGAAAGCAGGAATGCAGGGAGAGGACAAAGGGAGTGAACACAACATATACGTAGAAGTGTCAACTCTGGTGGCAGTGAAATTAATGAGGCAACCATAAATCAAGGACAATGGCTGAGGAACAGCCTTCTTGTCGGCCCGGAAAGGACAGCCTGTTAGCTGAGCTTGCCTCGTTGTCCTTGATTGACCGCATTCGCCGGCTTGTCTCATTCTTGTTGAGTCTGAGAACATTTTTTTTCTCCTTTTTTCTCTCTTTTGAAATTCCTCTGTGGCAAAAATTAGCAACGCCGTCAAGCAAATCAATAAACATTCAACTCCGTCGCGCTCTTTTCTCTCTCTCTTTCTCTGTGTGTCTCTACGGATCATAAAATTTTTTGTATGGCCATAAAATACAGCACACGGCGTGGAATACTTCAGACATCGATAGATATTCATGATGTATAGTCCAATAATTTATGGTCTCTTTATCAACACACAAGACACACACACCCCAAAAAAAAATAAACAGAGAGAAAAGGAGCAACGTCGCGTTTTCCTTGTGTGTGTGTGTGTGGATGGCTATATCCTGTTGGGGTAGCGCCAGCTATGAGTTGAAGTCGATTCAGTGGGGAACCCGCATGGGTTGTTAAATTGTGAAGGTCGTAAACATTTTTATGCCTGGCCATAAATTTTGAGCGCAACTGAATGCGATGTTTGTTCATGCAACAACAATAACAAAAATTAAGGATATGCAATTCGGTTGCTTCACGATTTTCTCTTTTGCTTCTTTTTTTTTGTGTTTTCTACAGATTTTTAATGTGTTAGTTTCTTTTTTATTACCAACTTTTATGAAATCATCAATGAATATCGTAGCTCAAAAACTGATGTTGAAAAGAAAACTTAAAACTTTGATTAAAACAAAAAAAAAATGAATAAAAAACTTGAAAAACACCTTTTTACTAAGCTTACTGCCTTGTATTAATATTATTAATACAATTAATGTTCTTTGGAAAATTCTTTTTCAAGAGAATAATTTGTCGATTTTTGTTAGGTTAAGTTAAAAAGTAAGAAACAAAGTTAAGCCCAAGGAATAATTTTTTTTTCCAAATTTTTCCATGTCAAATAAAAATGGTTTAGTTTTACCTTTCAAAAAACCTTCGAATTTGTTTCAATTGTTCAGATCTTCCCGCCCTTGAATGGTATCTGTTCCCCTATTGTCCTTTTTGTCTAGCATTGTTGCATTTACGGTTTTTTTGCCAGCAATTAATACTCAATACCATTGGCAATAAAAATTTATATTGTCAATTTATCATTGAGACTTCTGCACGTGTCACATTCCCTTCCATTTTTTTTTTTTCATACCAAATGTTGCATTGTTTTTTGTGTTCATTGTCAGCAACAATGCAATCATTAATTTGCTTTATTAATCTACCCAGATTTGGTATTTCTATGGCAAATGGTATTGGAAACAGGAAGGGAATGCCCGCAGCCGTCAAAGTTATTTTGCAAAAATAAAAAACGAAAACCGTATATTCTAAAGAACCTTTACGTGCAATACCGTAAAATTTCAATGTCACAATTGCCTGGGGGCAATTTTTCTTCTGTCTATGTGTGTGTGCGTGTTGTCTCTCTCTCTTCCTGCTCGTTACTATTACGAGATAAATTGTTGTCGATAAATTATCGACAGTCGGTCTTTTCCTACCTCCATCCCTCCCTCTCTCACTCCATCAACATGATGCTGGTGGTGTTGGCTAAAAACCGCCCAGGGGGCATTGCCGGATGTGTATCCTTTTTTATTTTTTGAACAGAACTCTGTTTTATGTGGGTTCTTTTTTCGCTTGAGTAAATTTATAGCAGTTGGTTTTTCAATATTTTTAATGGCTGTGATTTTAGGCTCGCTCTCTTTCGCCCTCAAATTCAAAAAAGAGTTATTGTTTCATTGCCAACATCAATAATTGAACTATATGTAATGTAAATACAATACAATACAAATTGATCGTTGAAGTTATTTATTCAATCAAAATCAAAAGCAAAGCTTAGCTAATCGACAGGAGCATCAAGCAGTGCAAATAAGTTGCAAAGCAGTGCAAGCGAAGCTACTGCTTGACAAGTGTTTCTCTTTGGGGTCGTTGGCGGATATACGTTTACATAAATATATATTGTACTTTCATATTGCCGGAGATAATGTCAAATTTATTGCATTATTTTTGTGCGCTTCTCGGCGATGGCGATGGCGTTGGCAACATGCGTGCCCACCACCCACCATCCGCAAGCTGCCCTATCCTTTTACTTGTTGTTGTTGTTGTTGTTGCTGTGCATAAATCAAAAGGTAAATGGCTGCATTTTTATGACTGCCTTTTGCGGCATTGCCAACATCATCGTCGTCGTCGTCGTCGTCGTCGTCTGCTCATCGTTCATCGTTCATCGTTCGCCTTTTGCGCTGCTTCGCTTTTATCACACAAACATTTTCTGTGATAATAAATGCCATAAAAATGAAGAAATATGTGGTTAATTTTATGTGCTCTGCCGCAGTTTGCTTCAGTTTGCCACACACACACTCATACAATATAAATATAAATGTTTTCGCGGCTTCTTCTTCTCATTCTTCTTCTGTTTGTTGTTGTTGTTGTTGTAGTTCCTTTTCTCTGCTCAGCGCTTTTTTACATCCCTGCGTGTAATTTATAATATTTTGTGTTATTTATATGCCCGGCGGAGATATGTCGTTTCAAAACGTCATATCTCCGCGCAGCGATTTTAAGCAAAATTATCGAAACACCAACTTGATACTATAAGAAGTATTAATTAATTAATATTTACTATAATTAGCCGCCGCAGCGGACTTTTATTAAGATAGTAATGCCTGAAAGCGCCGCAGGCAAAAATTTTTTTTCAAAAAAATCGCGCGATTTTTTCGAAAAAAAATTTTTGCCTGCGTCCTTAACTAAGTAGTTATTTGTATTTTTCGTTGGTGTATCGACATAATTTGCTCAAAATTGCTGCGCGGAGATATGTCATTACAAAACGTCATATCTCCGCTCGAAGATATGACGTTTTTTTCTTGGCGGAGATATGACGTTTTGTAGCGACATATCTCCGCTCGGAGATATGACGTTTTGAAACGACATATCTCCGCCGTTTCACAAACGACATATCTCCGCTCGGAGATATGACATTTAGGGACGACATATCTCCGAGCGGAGATATGTCGCTAAGAACCCCTCTCCCCCCCCACCGTTCTTCCCATCATCTCGTTTGCCTTTGCTTTTTTGCGTTTGCATTGCTAGTAAATAATTCACATGCACAGCGCAAAATTTATGACGCTGACAAAGTAGCCGTAAAAATATGAATTACTTTTTTATACGTACTTACGTATACAAACCTTACGTATACACTTACGTATGTACCTACTTACTTACTTACGTGCTATGGCACAATGCATATTTATTTTACCATTTAACGCAAATGAGCCACAAAACTGAAACTTAAAATGAGACGGGAAGGCTAGGAAATGTATATGTATGTTTACACCTGGCTGCAGCACTTTGACAGCGTTGTTGGCTAACGCAAAAACCGCAAATTATGTTTAATCCAAAGTATCGTTAAGCAGCGCACACATTTTTACCCAATAAATCCATCACTTTGCCACTGAAGGATGTTTCTTTTTCATTTTCCTTGGCCTTGGTTAATTGAGTACCTGCCAACATTTGTTGGGCCATTATTATAAGCCTAGAAGAATATGCACTACTTAAATGGCTATAATCCAGCTCTAAGCTGGCCAAAATCTTCCTAAATGCTCAGCTCAAATATATTAACATAGATTTTAATTTACTGATAATGCGGAAAAACTTCGGAAAGCGGGGCATTAGCTTAGATCCAAGGTGATTATGCAACAGTTTATACTAATTATGGCTTAAAGGTTGAGTTTCAGAGGGATTTTCGAAGGAACATCCAATCCTAGACTAGCATAAGTATGAATACTCATATTGTTGCGAAATATTTGAAATTTTAATGCTTGAAACCGGATTTTTATATGAAAGAATATTCAATCGTAGATTGGCATAAGTATTCATTTTAAAATCTTTTCGAAATAATTGGTTTTTAAAAAGATGTTTGAAAAATTACACAATTTGTTGTTTATTAAATAATTAATAAATGAATCCAAGCAATTTTCCAATTTGCGAGTTCAAATAAAGTTCGTGTGAATAAAACCATTAACAAGCACTCGAATTGTATTATTAAAATTGCATGGTTGCATTAAGCAACCATTAAACTATTAAAAAAGTTCCAAAGTGCATCGAGTCGCAATCGCACACATAGATTTATTCCCTACGCTCAGAATAGTATGCTACTTAACTCTTGCAACATGTAATCGTGCTCTTGCTCTTATGTCTGAGATTAATTAAGCCACACACACACACACACATACGCAAACGCATACATAATGCGATTACCAACACTGGAATAGATGACAAAACATGTGAAAAATTGTTTGGTACAAGTTTGATACGATGACAAAACAACGATTTTCACTTAAACAACAAAACAGAAGCTCTTGCGGAAAACAAACCGCAGAACACAAACCCCAGAAGTGAATCGAAAAACGCTAAACAATGCCTGAGTCTGACTCAGAAGGGAGTGTGGAGTGTAGAGAGTAGAGAGTGTGGGGAGCACACACAGCTGTGGAGAGTGTGGTGAGCGAGCGATGAAGAGCGGCAAACAAATTAATTTTTATATGACATTAAAACGAGCGAACCGAGGCGGCGATAGCATTAAACAAAAAAAAAAAAAGAGTGGTTAAGTGTTGAGTGACTGAGAAACAAATCTCGGCGAAGACAATGCAACTGAGCGTAGAATAGTCTGGTGTTGACAGCCCAAGTGCTGAGAGGCAGCAGGAGAGCGCAGCAACAGCCACCGACAATACAACAAGAACAAGATTGAGTGTGAGCTGCAGAAGCGCGCGTGACATATGTGTGAAGATAAAATTAATGCGCGCGTCAAAGGCGAACTTCCGCGGACAGCGCCAACAACCACACACACACACACTCACACAAAGAAAAACATAAGAGCGCCGCTCTCACGCTCAACTGTTGCTCTCACATCGAGTGTTGCCGTGTTGCAAAGTGCTGGAAAGCGCAACAGAAACAAGAGTGACGAGAAATGCCCATGCAGCTGATTGAAAAGAATGAAAGAAGAAAATAAAAAAAAAACCTGCTAGTCCACTTTACGGCTTCCATTGCATAGCGCATGCGATTTGATTGGACAAAAAGTACGCCATATTTGAAAATTACACACAGTGCAGCTCGCTCACACACCACATGCGTCTCTCTTTTTACACACACGCTCAAACGGTTGTGCAGCGCGCTGCTTACCGGTTTTGAGCGCGAGAGCGTACGATGTGAACGCGAGAGAGTGAGAGAGAGAGTGAGCGAACATCGACAGCTGAGCGAGTTTTTTGGCTTCACTCGATTGCAAGTCTCTGGCTGTTGAATTTTTTGAATTCAGTTCGAGTTTAGCCTTCGATACGTTCAGACGTGTTCGGAAAAAGCCAAAACGGAAAGCAAAACCTGAAAAAACAAAAGAAAATCAACTCTATCTTCAAAACAACCACAAGCATTTGTGTATCTGTCAGAACGTCAACTTCAACACAAACGTCGAGTGATTAAGTGCTTGAATAGTGAAAGATACGACCAACAAATTGGTCAACTTAGTGAACGGCAAGAAAATTATTTCCTTGCATTCACAAAATAAAAATCTCAAACTTAAGTGTGGAAAATATTAAAAATAAATCAAATTCACTGGGATTATTAAAAAAAAAAAAAAAAACACAAATTTACCGTCGCATTTCATTTGGATTACCTGCATACCAAAAACCTAAAACAATAACTAAAAGCAGTTCCAATATATATTTTGGTTGATAAACTGCTGGAAATTTTCACCGTCGCAAATTTGTATTCTGTGGATTATCCGATCAACAAAATCCAAAGCAACAACAACAATATGGTTGTCTTGGAAGGTGGCGGTGGTGTTGTTACCATCGGCAACAACCAATACTTGCAACCGGATTACTTGGCACCATTGCCAACAACGGTTAGTAAAGTTTTTTTTAGTAAAAAAAATAAAAACCTTTGAAAATGCTGAAGACAAAATATATAAAAATTTTAGTTCTGCACTTTTATGAAAGTGAAATGTTTACTACAGTAATTTATTGCTTTCATAAGCCAAAAAAAAAAAAACTACTTCAGTTGCGAAATTTCATTGAATAAAAAATATGTCAACCTAAATTTTTTGCATAAAGTCGTTAAATTACATTCACAAAATGCGAATAAGCAATTTTTAAACATTGGTGTTAAACATGCAATTTTAGGCAAAAGATTGCTTAAATTTATGACAAGCTATGAAGTTTTTTAATATAAAAACAAATATAACAATATTTTAATTGCTTGACATAATTTCTTTTCGCGGTGAAGTTAAAGACAAGAATCAATGCATAATTTTGGAAAAGACTGAAGACTATAGAATGTAATGAATGTTCATTTAAAAAGATTCTGACGAATATAGAAATTTATATTTTTTTTTGAGTTGTTTAAATATCAAAAATTAAACTTATTAAGAACTTTTTTTAGAGTCGAAATAAATATTCAAGATAAATATATATATATAAAATGACTAAATTCCAATCTTTCTTTCCCATTTTCTCCCCGAAATCTCACAGATGGATGCCAAAAAGAGTCCATTGGCACTTTTAGCTCAAACTTGTTCACAAATCGGCGCTGATTCCTCGGCTGTTAAACCCATTTTGGCTGTCGATAAGAACAAAAAATCTGGCTCTTGCTCCACATCATCCACATCGTCGAGCTGTTCGAGCAATGCTGAAATCTCTGCATCCAAATCGCCAACTCAAGCCTCCAAGTCTCCCAAATCGAGCACACCAATTACAACAACAAATGCTGCAGCAGCAACAACAACAACAATACCTTTTAGCAGCGGTGAAATAAAATTGGCCTTCAAACCATACGAAACAAATGTGTTGAGCCAACAGAACCAAAACAGTTTCAAGAGCAGCTCGAGCATTGTGGAAGACACGCCGCCGCAGCGGCCCAGCTCGAAGAGCTCGTTGCAAGAACGTGTGCCATCTCGGAACAGATCCAATGCCACGCCCACCGATCACTCGAAGGCGTCGGCAGCGGCGGAGTTGGATAACAGCAGGAAAACTGTCTCGCCGGCGGGCTCATCGCAACGTGGCGCTAGTCCGATTGTGCGCTCCGGCATGGAAGTGTTGAACAATGCCAATGGAACAGCCCAACATCCCAAGGAGATGAGCAGCATGGCGGCGGCAGCGGCAGCCGCAGCGGCAGCATATAAAGCGGCTGGTGGACCCTATGGCCTGAATCCGCTCTCGGCACTCTGCTGTCCACCTGGCATGGAGCAGCATGTGAATCCAGCATTCCGTCCACCCTTTGGTGGCGGCTTTACGCATCATCATGCCGCCATGTTGGCAGCGGCGGCGGCCAATGGCGGTTATCCAGGCGGAGGCGCAGCAGCTGGACCCGGCGGACAGCCCAATCCCTACATCAGCTATCAACGCATCAAGACGCCGGCGGGCGGTGAGGCAATTGTGCCCGTATGCAAGGATCCCTATTGTCCCGGCTGCCCCTACTCCCAGCATACGCAACAGATGCTCATGGGCGCCCCGTGCCCCGCCGGCTGCGCCCAGTGCGAGCATCAAAAGTATGGCATGGCCATGGCCAGCGCCGGCCTACCGCCCTCCCATCCCTATTCCCAGGCAGCTGCAGCCGCTGCGGCCAATGCTGCAGCAGCTCGTTCCGCGCCCTACGTCTGCAGCTGGGTGGTGGGCGATGCCTATTGTGGCAAGCGTTTCCAGACCTCCGACGAACTCTTCACCCATCTGCGCACCCATACCGGCAATCTATCCGATCCGGCCGCTGCCGCTGCTGCCCTGGCTCAATCCCAGGCGCAATCGCTGCTCGGCTCACTCTTTCCGCCATCCGCATTGCGCGCCGGCTATCCTACACCACCGCTGAGTCCCATGTCTGCGGCAGCAGCTGCCGCCCGCTATCATCCATACGGCAAGCCACCGGGCGCCCTCGCCGGAGCACCTTCACCCTTTGGAGCCGGCGGTGCCTTTAATCCGGCTGCGGCAGCTGCGGCTGCAGCACTTGGACCCTACTATTCACCCTATGCCATGTACGGTCAACGCATGGGAGCAGCTCATCAGTAAAAAAGGATACCAAAAAGAGCGAGAGAGAGCGGGAGAGTAATTGGTAGTGTTGCACAATGCTCGATGCATGTAATATAACAAATCTGTTTTACTTGGAAATTGAAGGAAATGAAGATGAAAATTAGGTAACGCGCTCTTGGCGGCGTTCGCTGTTCTGTGATACTAAACTTTAGATTTGTCGAGCGCTATATACATACATACTACTATATATACTATATAGATAACATTAAACTTTTTCAATAACAACACAGAAATAAACCCAAAATATCACAAGTAATAGCAAAACACAAAAAATCGCTCAGTTTTTTATGAATTCAAAAAAAAATCAATTCATTTTGTTTAATTTGCGGGTTTTGTTTTGTTTCTTTTTTTTTTAAGTTTTGTTCTCAAAGTTTAACCAAAGTTTTCTGTTAAATAATAAGTCTTAGCGATGCAAATTTTGACTTCCATATTATATAAAGAAAATCGCATTGAAATCGTATGTTTATCAGGTTTTGTTTAAATACAATACATTACTTATGCATATTATATTGTTTTTAAATTCTAATTTTTCTAGATATAAACTTAGTTCTTAGCTATTACATACATACATATATGCATAAACGAAAAGCAAAAAAAAAAAAACAGAAAAAATAATAATCATAGAAATTCAATAATGTTTTAAGTCACACTTATATGTAAAACTATTGCGTATAATAAAAACTGTAATAATAAAAAGCAAACAAAATCATTACAAAAATATATAAAAACATTTCATAAAATTATTTACACTGTGTATGAATTTAATACTTTTCTAGTCAAGTTTCTAAGGAGCAGAAAGAGAAGAACAAAAAGATCCCAAATACGTAGGTCTTCATTTTTGAATTTTAGGGTTGTCAACCTTATAAATTGGCGCAAAGAAAACTGACTTTAAATCTTTGTCATTTGATGCTTTTGAGCTTAATTCTAATAGATTTTGATTCCTCGCCAACTGTTTGTCTGTCCTTACTTGGAAGGTATATCTATGATATGTAGCCAATCTTGATGCTATAGCTTTAAAGACATCAACTGTCAGAAGGCTGAACAAATCTTAATCAATAGACAACTTAACAATTCTTAGCATATTTAAGTAAGCTTTCATATTTCTTTCCCAAGTCTTACCAACAAGTCACAACGTTGAACCCACTTAATCCGTATACGTAAATCAACTGGTATAGAAACACGTTTTATTTATTTTCTTTATGTTTTTTAATCTTGATAAGAATAAGCATTTGTTTAAAGTAACATTTATTATATGTACATAACATTTAGTTATAGCTTTGTTTTCTATTTATTCAGTTTAATACTTTTATTTGCAATATTCATTGCATTAGTTTCCGACAAGTAACGTGATTGATAACGTATTCTAAATAGTATATTATATTTTATGCGTCATTTCTAATTCGTAATTCCTTATCAACTGAATTACTTTATAGATTACATGTAATGACACACACTAATAACTGTTTCTTAGTTTGGATCTTATCTTTCATGGGCTATTACGATACATATTGTAGTCGAACTTTTATTATTATTCCTATACAAATGGTTCGTAAGCTTTTTTCTATTACATATTTATACATAAAATCTGCTGTATACATTAGACTTCTTTTTTTTTCTATGTTGAGATTCTCATTATTTTCAAATAACTCTTGTCTGTCAATCATAAAAAAACAACAGAAAACAAACAAACGAAAAATTGATCCGCTTTCATTTAAAAGTCAAATCGCAATCAAAAAACAATCTCAATGCTGTGTGGATTTTGTATTTCGTATGCCAAATGCATAATTTCTGTGCGCAGGCTTTACGAATTTAGCACACAAAAAAAGAAAAAATTTGAATTTCATGACAGAGACGTCGGGTTGAAGGGTGAGTAAGAGAGTGAGAGAAATAGAGGAGACGTAGGGTGCGGCATTTTGTGCAAGCGTTAATAAAACTTTGACGATTGTGGCGACAGCTATAAAAACACCCAAGCCTGAAATTAAAAATCAATAAAGGAATACATAAAATCAATTGACATTCAATGAACACTTTTGAATACAAAACAACAACAGCAACAACGCCATCAAAAAGCGAATAATAATATCCCACTTAGCTACAAAGCGCTGACAATCATTATTATTATTATTATATTCAGACAAATGTGACACAAGCAATCAGCTCAACTCAACTCAACTCAACGCAGCTTCGATTGAGTCGAGGAATCTTGTCGAACATATCTTTTAAGTTAATTAATTGTGACAATATTCAATTGATTTGATTTAAAATTATCGCCATCAGCTGTCAAAAGTCCATAAAACTGTTGATTTTTCAATTGTTTCTACTTGAAATTCTGATTTTGAGCAATTTTTTAGATTTTTTATTCTCATTTCTTGATGGCTTTGTTATTGATTTGACTTCAGTATTGATGACATGCTACTAACCCATCCAACCCGTATGTTAGAATCATCAAACTTCAGACAAAAAAGTGGAATAACATCAAAAGAATAATTTTCCCAACTTATGCAGGAGTTTTAAAAGTGAATAAAGTAACAAAAATTGTAAGGATTTTATGTAAAATTGTTTTAAAAATTTTTATCTGAATAAATATAATAATAAATCATTCTAAATTTAGTTAAGATCGTATAAAAAGAGTTTAAAAATATATTTCACTTATTGTTAAAAATAAGTTTATATAATTTGCGTTGACTGTGTTTTGATTTTTATCTAAAAATTGTAAGAAGACTTCCTTAATTTAAGATTTTATCAATCATTTATTTTTATACCACAAGAAATTATATATTCTATTTTATTTCCTTTATATAAAAAATATAATTTTTATTTTCTTTGGGATAAGAATTGTATATTAAATTATTTAGACTTTTTGAAGGGCATTTCAATGCTTTCAAAGAATTCTAATAAAAGCAGAGCATTCAATCTTCGTTTACATAATCCCGTCAGTTCATACTATGTTTGTGTCTGGTTTTTTTCTCTGGTTCTGATTTATATTAATACATTTTTGATTGTTCAATTTCAGTTGAAAGATCTGTGATCGTGTTTTTTATTGTTGTCAAAGTTGTTATTATTCAATTCAGTTGTTGTTGTTGCTGTGTGGCGCTTGATTGCGCTGTCTCTTCCATATAATTTTGTTGTTGTATTTTTTTCTGTTTGTTCCAAATTCAATTTATTTACATGCATCATATTTCTTTTGTATTTTGCTGTGTTGTCCATGTTAAACAATTTGTTTTGTTGTCAACACTCGGGGCGAGCAGCAAATGCAACAACAGCACCACCAACAACAACAACAACAACAGCAACGAAAACAACAAACGATCCAAACGAACATGGCAACATTTTGTTAAAAATAGACTCGCGTTTTGCTTTGGCAACACTAAGATTGCGGGGAGGGCAGTCTATCAGTTGGAAGAGCGGAGTCTCGTTTCTCCCACTCCAACTTGGGGTCCGCTTTTGTTTTTGTCTTTCTTGGACTGCTGCATGTCTCGAAGAGATCTCTCTCTTTTAGACGCTACCTAAGTAGTTTGTTTAGGCCGAAGTGATTAACTGGCTCGTTGGTCTAGGGGTATGATTTCCGCTTAGGGTGCGGGAGGTCCCGGGTTCAAATCCCGGACGAGCCCAAGTTGAATATTTATTTTTTTCAAAATTGTATTTCATATTTAACTTAATTTATATCAATTTTACACCATAATCAGGCTGCTAATGGATATTTGTGTTTCTAAATTTAAAACTGGCGATTCATTTACTTAATTTGAGTGGTCTTGTGAGGCAGCTTTTAATCCCTAGCACCTAGTTGATTGCTTTATGACCGCCATAAAATTAATAATAATCGATGGTTTTGATTTGAAAAGATTCTTTAAACTTTATGCCATTCATTCGAGGCATTAGGCACATTATTTATGGCACCTCAACAACTCACTAACCAGTCAAAAATTTATAAAAGCGCTGCAACTTATGGATTTTATGGCTATAAAAACTACTTTATTGGCTCGCTGAGCTGAGCGAAGAACTGACCATAATTTATAATCACAATACTAAATCAAGTAAGGAACAAGAAATGCTTTGTGAAATAATTTTTGTATTTGTTTATGTAAAATATCAAAAGATATTAAATTTAGGTTTTAAGTTATTAAGAAATTTTTAATAAATGTTTTTACAGAATTCCGTTGACAACCGCTTTTTAATTTTAATAAGTTTACATTATTTGGTTGCAGTGATTTTCACTTTATTTTTCGTTCCAGCTGAATTGTTATTTGAAGCGTGACATTTAAGATCTGTTGATTTATTTGATAACCGCTTGCTTCGCTTGATTTGTGATGTGTCATTTCAGATTAGCGAATGACTCTTCGGGCTAAGCACTCGTTCTTTTGTAAGGCGATAAGCTACTAAATATCAAATCAGTTCTATTTTTAAATGATGGAAAGATTTGCAAAAAACATCTCGAAGAAATCAGATTAAAGTGATTTCCTGAAAAATATCAAAAAGCAATATATTTTTACTATAGAATTCTGAAAAGTTGTCATACTTTGAACCTTTACTTCATATAGTTTTTATGGACTAAAGTATGTTTAATTAAAATAAATAGTATTTAACAGTCCTTGTGTAAGATCACAATTACCAAATCTTTTCTAAACTATAAAAAAAATTATTCAAAAATTATTAATTTTCTTATAATGAATAATTTTATTGTTTGAACAGGTTAATTATTATATATTTTCTATGTCGAAACACTTTCTATCCAGTTTCGAAGTCATTAATTTTTTTCACATTTGCTAACAGCTGTGGCCCCTTCTGGGACTACATACGTGTCATCATAAATTATACAGCAGCTGACTGATGTCAGCGTTTGCGTTGCAGCTAATTAACAGTTTTGTTTATAAATTACACCCAAAGTCATTACGATACATATACATATATGTATATAAGTTTGAAACGTGTATTTTGCCCTCCTGGAAGGAGCGTCAATCATGCATAAAACTGACACAGAGATGTGACATTTCTCTTGAGTTGGCCCCCTTTTTGGAAAAGTTACTACAAGCAACGGATACATTTGTATCTTTTAGTTGGGCTCAAGTGGCCGCTGTCAACTCGTTGACGATAATTTTTCTCTAGAAATTTTTAACACTCGCTGTTTTTAGTTTAACACCCCCGCTGTGCATCTTTGTCTTCTTACATTCGTGCCTTGGGATGTTGTGACATTGTTGTTGCTGTTGCTGTTGTTATTGTTTATATTTATGGCTTCCTCGTGTCATTTTTATAATAATGTTGCGTTTGACACAACGTTTCACATTTGGGCTCCACCCCAATCCATTCCAGTGCATTATTTTACATTATATGGGCGGTCTAGCTGTCTTTAAAGAGCTGAACGTTGTTGTTCTTGCCCTTGTTATTATTAATTCTTGTATTTTAGAGATGACATCTTGTTGCTGTGATGACAACGACGACGACAACTGTCACCAGGCCCTTGGCAGACATTTATTTTAATTTTCTTTCGAACAGAAGTGATTTTTGATTTCCTGCGCTATGAAAATTCAAATCATTTTGTTTCGTTACTTGTTTTTCTCTTCTATCTTTAAACCAGAATCACAGTAAATTTATGGCAAATGGAATGTGAAATAAATACGATATGCACCTAACATTAAAATATATTTATAAATGTACTCAAAAAAAAAAAAAGAGACACAACAAAGTTAGCCGCATTGTCAAATTTATTGCCCAGCAAGACCTTCAGTTGTAGCTGCTGACATAAATACTTCAGCTGCTGTGATTATTTTTATTATTATGGCACCCACCTCTCTCGATACCGATATGAAAAGAAACACAAAATCCATTTATACTACGAAATATGTTGACCAATTCTGTGCGGAGTTCATTTGACGTCTCTTGTTGACACTTCAAAGCGAACGCCCGAAACACATTTTCGTTTCTTGTGCTCTACTAGCATAATATATTATTAATGGATAGATAGATAGATCGATCGATAGATAGATACATGTGATATATGAACAGACAGGCACATTAAACATTTCGCTCGTTTGGTCAGCGCTGTCAATTTGTATTTATTTTTAACAGTTGAATCATAAATAATGTGGGTCAGCTAAGACTCTGGCTTAATGTGGGGCTTCCTTAAAGGGCTTTGGATTCGATAAGCTGGCTTTTGCATTCAATCGCTTTGTTATTTACTATACACAAAGCTCTTTCACAATCAGGTCAGACTGCATTGGAAATCAGTTTTGACATATTAATTAATTATAATTTGAGCACTTGAACATAATTATTACTTTATGATTTTTAATTAACAAATGTCAATTGTAAATGCTTAACAATAAATTTAAACTAACCTATAACACTCTATCGAATACTTAATAATTTTTACCACTTTAACTTATCTTCAATTGAAATTAGATAAATCACAAGTTTTAATAACTAAATTAAAACATCAATCAGTCAAAAGATCCAGTAGCTTATATGCTAAAAAGAGTTTCAACTCTCTCTTAACAAAATAGTTATCGAAGGAGCATAAATATTTCATGCACTGTCAAGATAGTCAGATAACTATTATAGCCAGACTGTGAGTGTGATATCGCCAGAAGTTGCTAAATATGGGGCTTGACCTGCTGTTGGTTGATGTCCATTTGTGTTGGGCTGCTGATGGCTGTTGTTGGCTGGCACATTATTAAGCCAATTCAACGGCAACAGATAAATAAATAAAATTTTGAAACATTGCCGCAACAATAAAAGGCGACAGTACACGATTTATTAAACGTAGCAAGCGGTTATTGTTGTTGTTGCTGCTGATGTTGCGGACAAAATGAAGAGGCAGATACAACAAGAAGCAGCAGCAGCAGCAGCTGCCACTGTTGTTGCTCACATTACTCTTTTTTGGCGTGGCAAAGACAAGAGAGATACAGATACATTGCTATATAGGAACAACAAACATACATACAATACAATACAATACTACTTGAGAGGTTGAGGCCAAAATGACTAATGACCAGCGATTATCAAGCGATAAAAGGCAAAGAGAGAGGGAGACCAACAACAACAACAACAAGTAGCAGTAGCAGCAGCAGCAGCAGCAGCAACAACATTAACGAACAACAATAATTTATTAGTGTTTTAAACATTTGTGTTTGGCGCTATATAGAAGCTGTCGCCCTTTTCTTCATTAAGACAATATCAAAGGGTCTCCAAATAAAAAATAAAGCATATATATAAGTATATAATCATGTAAAAGACATTAAAAATATATGTATATATAAAAAGGGAATATAAATATTCAAATATCTTTTTTTTTTGTTTTATTTTTTAGGCATACGTAACTTGTAATTAGTTGGCCTTTTATAACTTGGCTTATTTACTGCTGCTGTCTGGAGTGTTAAATTAGCTGTTGCTACCAAAAGCGGCAAACAGACACAGGCTGCAGCACAAAACAGATAACAATAATAAACTTGAAGATTCATGAAAGCGGCTAAAAGAAAAATAAACACAACCAAAGAGATATAAATTTAAGTCTTTTAGTATTTCATTTCTTTTGTGGCGGCGGGGGACACCCAGCAACAACAACGTAAACTATCTCAAGCGATGAACTAACATGAAAAAATACTTACAGACTTTAGCTGTTAAGCTAACGAAGTTTTATTACGCTTAGTTTAAACTTGATTTGCATATAACACAACTAATTGCTTGTTAAAACCATTTCCCACTTGCAATTTTAATACGAAAAATTCTAAAAATAATTTTTGTTGTGGGAAAAATACCACAAATTGTGGAACAGTAATAAAATTATGAGTAAAACTTTTTTATCTATTGTAAAAAATAAATAAATCTTTTTATTATGATATTGTTATATTTTAATTACTCTCTAATCAAATTCGAAATTTATATAATTAAAATATCATATTACTTAACTATCTAAAAGAGACTTGATCTCAGCTGGGAAGAGTATATTTTGGGGGAAACGGTTTAAGCGAGCTTGAGCGATGATGTTTGTTGCTTGGCTCGTTGGAAATGTGAATTGGTTGAAATTAAAAATAAATTTATGACTTAAGTGGCTATAAATTATATTTCTTGTTAAAATTCTCTATTGTTTCTGTTTTTCTGTTTGTTGGATTTTTATAATTTCATTTCATTATGTTTTTGTATCTGTTTTGTGCTGGACTTTCTTTTCAGATTTGTTTTTTTTCGACATGTGTTTGGCTGGCATTTTGGCCACATAAATTTCTGGAATTTGCCGTTTTCCTGACATTATTAACGATCTGTTAATGACGTTGAGTAGTTTCTCGATTTTTGTATATCATTAACAAACAGTTACTACTAACTGTTCTCGTATCACCTCATATTTTATGGCACATTCACAATTGCTCGCAATTAATTGTAAATCTGTACCGGAATCGTAATACTATATAGCGTCATGCTGATAAGACGCCCCACTTCAGCCAATAACTGAGGCCACTTGAAAACAGATCAAGACACATAAATTTTTGAGACAAGATCTGTTTGTTTATTACCACAAAAAAAATTCATGCTCGAATTTTGTTTTAGATTTTTAAGTTCTTTTTTTTCGTTGACTTGCTCGTGCCGCTGTTTCTGTCTCTGAGGTCTTTTGGGTGATTTGTTATTTATTAAACACTTCGACATGATTTTTGAATGTTCCAAAATCTTATTTTAAATACTCTTACATCAAATTTGTAGACTTTTTTAATTGATTTTGAATATAAGAACTAGTATTGACGGTTTTGTTGAGGATGCAATAACAAATCATTTAATAAAATTTTTTTAAATCTTTTCACAAATATAGAAATGTTCCTCCATTAAAGCAGTCAAAATATATAATTACTTAAATAATAATTTTCTTACTTTTTAACTCTTACTCGTTAGTATTTTAATTAAACTACTTCAAGTTTGCGTTCATATTATTATTTTTTATGGGAGGAACTTTCAATTTATTAATGTAGAATATTAAATTTAGTGTTATCGGTGTCATAACGAGGCTGCCGCTGAGCAGCCAATTTAACTAACTCTAATCTAAATAGAATGCAATTAAAATTCAAATTTATGGCGTTAATGTGCCACATACGACAAACACTCAAACAGAGAGTTCAAGATTTGACACCCTGTCAACTGACATCTTGGGCTATTATGTGTACATATATATTTTATAGAATCTTATGATGTTTCCGTTTCGAGTGTGATAATTTGTGTGGGCAATTAAAAATTTGTTTGACTGCCACAAAAACAGAAATTTGTAATATTTAACGCTGAGCAAAGAGCTAGTATCTTCTATATAAATAGCTACGGCGAGGCTTTTGTGGCATTTTCAAGATAAACACAGACGACGACGACGCATTGCAAAAGCTTCCCCCCTCTTGACAAATGTCAACTTACAGCTAGCCGTGGACTATCTGAATGTTCTCTCTTTATAAAGCATGACAAGCGCGCGTTGCGCGTTTATATATACTAAATTTTAGGCAATATACTATATCAACATTTTGCAGCTACTTAAAGAGATTTAGCTGCTTGAAAAGATAACAAACAGTTAGTAGCTCCATCCGCATGGAAAAACAGATCGGTGCTGTTGTTGGACAGGTCTCGTGAACGTGCTTGTCTAAATTTAGTATCTCTCATCTGCACATTTGGTTAGTTTACTTTTGGCATGCCATTTAGATTGCTAGATTGTGATCTTGAGATTTGCAAGAGATATCTGTTATTTTTTAAGCTGTTTTTGACGTTGACGACTGTTGGGCTTGTTAGTCGGTGTGTCTGTCTGCCATTCTATTTAACCTGTTGTTAAATAAGATCTCTCAACGGTTTATCATACATGACTCTCTGCTCTGTTTATGACACACTACTTAAAGCCATCTAAATATATGACGCATAATCATAGGTCGCCTTTAAAAGCTTAACATCTGCATTTATTGGGCATATTAGATACTTTAAGGGAAAACGAATATGTGTGTTAAATTATTCACCATCATATATAACACAAGCTCTTAATATACAGTGGCCTATAACGCTGTCTTCTCATTTATAGATCTCAGCTGTGCTTTTAGCACACCTTTTTCTAATTGCTTTGATAATCTTTTGATTTACGATAAGTTTAATTCTCAGCTAACTTAACTTTATGATATCTACTTTAAGGGATTGGGCTTTAATAGTTGACTTATTTTATTGCACTTAGGTTTTATTATAATTCAAAATTGGCAGGTGGTTTTTGCTACACTCTTTCAGCCTAGATATAAAAACTTCTGCTATATATATATATTACGTATCTCACAAACATCTGTTAACATCACTTAAAAGCTAATAAAAGTTGTATGTCTTAGTGTATTTCTAACATTATGTTGAGATTTTTATGAGAGTTGAAGCCTAATATAGCTTCTTAGAATATCCTTGTCTGATACTGATATTAAAGCATAAATTTAATTTAAAGTTTGGTAAATACTTTGAATAAACTTTTCTTAAGCAAGAAACTATGAAAATATTAAGCAAATCATATTACTTATAATTTCTTATTGTTTTCTTGAGCAATTTTCGTATGTTTCGGATGTTAAGTTGTGCTTAAATGATCTTGTCGTCTATTAGTTATTGAGTATTCAATTATTCCTACCATTTCTTTGTAACTTCAAAGATTAAGGTATCAGAATTGATATTCATTGATCGAGTATCGATTCCAAAAACCACTTACATTAACTTGTCTGGCTATCAATGGCTTAAACAACCAACTTATGCATAGGCTCAACAAGCGTTCAAAAGAGTATTGCGAAATATGCGTAGATATCTTTGTTTTCTGTTGAATGTTTGCCTCAAAGGCTGACTGCGGCATCAAGCTGTCAAACATTTAAGCCGCCCACCATCGTCATCTGGCAACAATCTGACAGTGGCACTCTGCCTGGTCATTTAATCACAGTATTAACTCTTTCGCTGAGCCGCCTGTCAGTCTTGTCTCGTTTTTCTGCTGTTTGTTGTCGAGCGGTTGGAAGAGGGGTAGGGGGTCGGTAAACGTCGACGTTATAAATACTACTGTCTTCCAACTGTCAAGTTGGTCTAAGTTTTGAGCGCAAAATACAATATACAAAGCCGACTCGACAGCTGAACGTTCGCTTTTGGCTCTCACTCTCTTGGCCAGCCAGTTCATGTGAAGTCTGCCTTCGTCTATCTGATTTTTGATGATTATTATGTGTGTTTGTTTTTGTTGTATTTGGTATTTTGCTCTTCACTGTCCAAGTTACTCATATGTCTCTGGGCATTCGTTTAGGCTTTTAAACGCTTAGGCCGGGTCTTATGTTCGGACTTAAGCAAAAGCCAACGGTTGGGACAGCTGAAGACGCCTCGGCTCTTCAGACTTTGGCGACGTCGGCGGCAAAACTTGAAATAAATATTTCGGACGCGCTTCGGATAATGAAAACGAAACAAGTCGCGCGCTCCACAAGCAGCACCAACAAGAGAGAAACAGAAAATCCCCAACCGACACACAAGAATAAAAACGTCAAAAGTGATTTTGCGCTTTTGTTGGTCAGCCAGCAGCAAAAGTAAAACAAAAACGAAACAAAAAAATAATCAAAAAGTGCCGCCGTCGCCGTCAACGTTGCCGCGCCATCAGCACCTCCACTCAGTGGACACCCCCCTACTCTTCCCCAAACATCATCCATTGCCATTACTGAAACTACTGTCCAGCGTTAACTGTTTTGTACAAGCTGACAAGCTTTTGGGCGCTTGGGGGATTTTGACATTTAATTTTTGTTCGCTTTGTCTTTTGCTTTTGCTTTTGCCTCGTTGATTTTATTTTTCTTTTCGACGTTCGCTCTTTTTTTTTTTCTTCACTTTGGCACGTACTTTTTAGTGCCATAACGCCCTTATGGTATGTCCGACAGACAGACGTAGACATGAAGTAGGCGCAGCAAAAAAACGCCTTAAAAGCTATTGCTGTTGACACCTTAACCCAAGCGTTGCCAATTTTTCAAAGTGCGCATACTTGAATAAGCCAAAGTTTATGTTTGCTTATAATTTTATGTTAAATCAAATATTATCATTAGGATATGAAAACTAATAATAATTTAGCGAAAACACAATAATGAATTTTTAAATCCCATCTTGATCCCATTTTGATTAATCTGATTATTTGTCATCACTTTTTGTACACTTATTACAACAGATCAAACTTTTTTTTTATTATTTGAATACCCTTTTAACAATTGTCATCATTATCAATGCGTATTGAATTTTTTGCAATGATTTATATCCTTAATTTCAATTAGTTCTCATTAAATGGGTTAAGGCACCCATTTATTTTAATGCCAATATCCAACGGAGCTCAAAATGCACGCACATTTTAATTTGTATTTGTATATATTTTTGTTCGCTTTGTGCTTCGTGCAAACGCGAAATTGTTTATAAATTATTGATTAAATGACAATGCGCTGTCAGAATTTGATTTATGGCCTGGGGAGCGGGATTGAGCGGGATCGAGCGGGACTGAGTGGGGCAAAAGCAGACTTCGTTGCAGGCACGCAAGCAAGCAGGCAAGCAAATTTTGTGTGGGCACGAGAGAATATCTACATTGAAAAATTGTTAAGCAAACAATAAACAATAAACAATAAAAGATGGCCGCCGCGCCGCCACTGAACGACGTCGACGATTTATGACAGCAAATTGTATACATGTGAAAGGGAGCTCCAACCAACAACAACAACAACAGCGAAATGTATAAAAAATGCGTAGCTCAAAGTTACACACAAAAAACCGAGAAGTAGAAAAAATCCACACTGGACCTGGGAGCTGAAAATGTGAATGGGGGCTGGCAGAGAATGCAAACAAAGTCGCCTGCTTTTATTAATTTATCATTGGACAACAGCACTGGGAGCGGCAAAGCAAAAAAAAAAACGAAATAAATTGACATTAAGTCAGTCATCAATCAAAATTACGAAACGAAAAAACGTTGGCAATAAATAAACGATAAAAGCTCCGTTTCGTACTTCGAAGTTCGAACCAAAACTGAACGAGCGTCGAGCTGAGGATTTTGGGATTCAATGGCTTTTCAATTAACGATAGGGAGATATTTCACTTCTACGTCTCTCCCTCTCTCTCTCTCTCTCTCCCTCTCTTTATAACGACCTCTTTGAGGTTTTGCGGCGTTCTAGGATATTATTTGTTATCATTCTTATCTTGTTATTGTGATTTTGTGTAATATTATTACATGAATGACTTTATTTTCAGATATTTTACGAGCTTAGAAGTTTAATACAGTCGAACTTCCATGTAACGAACTACCGAACTACAGAAACAAGAACCCTGCAATTTGATTCAGTCAAAAACCCATTCTATATATCGAATTTTCACTATAACGAAGTTTTTTCATGGCCTTTCTTTGACTTTATATACTAATTAAGAATTTATTAAATTAACATCAATCCATAAAAAATTTTGCTGTAATTAAAGTAAATTCTTACTTACGAAAATGTTTGCCTAATTTTGTGGCTTATAATACATTTTTGACCGACTTTAACAAAGTACACAGCAAACAATAGATTGTTTACAGACTTGTAAGCAATTTTACTTAACTATTATGTTGCAAGAGTGCGAAACAAGGTTGAATAGAACATGTAAAAGCGATTAGATTTACAAGCAGTAGCACCAACAGCATCACAAATCATATCTGGGCATGGCCCAAGATAGGTGTAAATACCCCGGATTATGCTACTGGTTCTGAGCAAACAGCCACATTCAAAACTCGTATTCTATTCTTTTTGTTTTTCTCGACTTACAGCAAACCAACTGTGCAAATATTTGACAAACAGGAAGTGAGAGAAAGAAAGAGCGTAGAGTGGGATGGGCTGTTGAGTTTTGTACCGTTTGCCGTCTATTTGCAGTGTTTATCAAAGTGTAACACGCTGTTTATTTGTTTTCCAACACTCGAAAAGCTGATTGCGCCCTGTCAACTCTATCATGTCTTCTCCGTCTCTGACTCTATTTGATCTTTTGAAACTTAAAACTACAAACTTAACTGAAAGATTTATACGCTTGAGGTTATTTTTTTTTCTTGTTTGCATTTGATTAACGTAATATTTCAGTTTTCACTTTTACGCATTTGCACACTGGATCCCAATGGATATGATATAAATCTGCACGTCAGGCAATGCGTCGCGACGTCTGGCTTTGATTTACACCATATAATGCGCATTTCTTCTCATGTTTAACAGACTTAATGTCTGTTTATAAGTTCCCCCTCCCTCATCGAACCCATCTCATAGTACTATGTACCTCATTGCGTACAGTGAGTTGTCGTTGGGTTTCGCGCTATATAAAATACTATAAACAATCTGATTTACTGCATTTTGATAACCTCTTGTCCTGCCTCTCTCACTCTCTGCTCTGCTCCTCAGCTAGTCGAGCGGAGCAGCTGCGAATGGATGTGCAAAACGCCAGCTATAATTGCAACAATAATTTATGGTCAGCTTTTATATTTAACAGATTTATAGACGCTGGCATTTTAATGTACTATGTGTGATTGAGTGACTTTAATGATTTTGTTTACAAAAAAGCTTGAACGACAGATCGAATTTGTCTTAAATCATAACAGCTGGAGAAACTGCTGTACAGGAAGTAATGAATCTAGCCTAAAACGGCAAGCAATTATATTTCAGAGTTTATTAAAATGTTTGCTAAAATCAAGTTCATTATCCTACATTATATGAAAATACTTCTTCAACTGTTCCATTATATCATCGATTTCCTTATCTTTTTAACATACCAAATCCAACCTCATTTCATCTTCTTCAAAAATAAACATAGACGAAAGAATTTAACCTTGTCTCTCACGTGTGTAAACTTTGCATGTTGCGTCAAGTGTCCCTCAGATGAGCTCATCTCATCATATCCATTTGTCTGTCTTGGTCTTGGGATCTTCTTCTCACATGTTGTGCGTATCCAAATTTGTACGGCAAATATTTTGACATTCAAAACATGACTAAATAATAAGTCAACACACGACTTTTGCGTGACAGTGATAAGTATTCACTAAATCCTCTAAAGATGTAGGTAAATAAATTTATAAAACATTTTTAAATGAAGTGAATATTTAAATTTGATAACGAATTGCGTTATTTGTGCTGCTAAACACAAGGAAGCAATGTAGATCTCTTTAAAGTGTGCTAAAGATTTGGTTACATAATAAAATTCATGAAAATATTCCAACTTCATTAACCATTCTTTAAACTTTCTCCTATTATATAACTCGAGTTCTATTTGTATTTGTTCATGTTGGCTGTTTATCATGTCAAAAAATGACTGAGCTAGTAGGACAAAAAAAAATCAAAAATTTGCCCTGCTAATTAACGCAAACACGTGAAAGTTCATTAAAGCACTCTTAAGCAAGGCAGCCAGCCGTCCATTCATGCACAGAGGCGACGTACCACTTGAGATGGTCATGTCAAATTTGAAAAGGAAAATTATTTGGACATCAACAACTAGCAAAGTGAAAGAGAGAGCAAGAGCAAGAGAGAGAGAGAGAGAGACGACAAACGACCGCAGTGACGTGACTTTGGCAAAGCAAAGCAAATTGTGTTAATCAACAGACGAGGGCAATCCACAAAATGCTTTTGCATGGCTGTCAATCAAAGGCGGTGTTTCTTCATACAAACGGTTCAAGGCGTGAACATGAACGCGAACACACTGAACCATGAACCGTGAACAACAAACACACAGACCGAGCGAAAACGAGAGAGAGCGAGAGAGAGAGAGCGACTGACAAATAGTTAACGCTAAGCGGGGGTTAAATTGCCGTTGATAATGACAGCTGAATAATTTTTATGCGGCGCGACATGGAACATCATCAAAACAATTTCACGCTACACTTGAACTCAGAAGAGAGCTGCCGAGATACAAACCACATACATACATATTCATTTGTGCACTCACCAATATGTATCTCTCAGATACATCTATATAAGAAGCATATGTGTGTGGTTTGGGCTTTGACGTCGCATAAATTAAGTTTAATGTGACATTTTTACAAAATGCGCTCATTTCTCAACATATCCGGCTGAAAGGAAAAACAAAAATGAAAATGAAAAGCAAACGTGAATGAGACGCATAAATTCTCATATGTGCCAAGCGAAAAATATTTCGCCTTAAATTAGCCTCAATTAAATGTTAATGCATTTTGACATTTCTGCTGTCGCCCAGGCACTCACATATATATATATATATATATATGATCGTATGAATAAGATGCGAGGCCTCTTTAGACGACAAGTTGCGAGTTTGTCACAATCACAAACTGAGTGCTCGGCATTCATAAGAAATATGAAAAATGAATTATGATTTTGCAGCGAGCATAAGTATCGTGAGTATGAGATGTATCTTGTGGATGCATCTGTGCGAAATGCAAAGAGCAATTAGCATTGATGTAGCTGCAGCAGCTGCATCTTCATATATCATCTTGCCACTTGCTCAACTCTTTACATTATACTTTATATTCATACATTTTACGGCTCCAAACATGTAAGAAAGAATTAATTCTTCAGTTTTTTTATTTATTATTTATTTATTATCCTAAAAGTTCCGTCTTATTTGCAACAAAATTGAAAGTCAAACATCTGCTTTAATTAAATAAAGTAATCGTTTTTTAAACAATTGCCAAATGGCCTTGCTACGTGTGCAAAATTGTCTCAAAGGGTTGCAAGGATTCCCTTAGGTCCAACCTTTTGGATACAAGTTGTATTATCTATGACATCATTTGCTGTTGGTTAACCTCAGAGCAATCTTTGCAAATAACATGCTTGACACATCTCGAACCAGAACATCTGCCAGCTCGCATCGGATTGTGAGAGAAGTTTACCTGCATTGAGTAGCGTAAAATTGTATATACACATACTACTATATGTATTCGATTTTATTATGGAATTTGCGTAGACGACCTTCTGCATCCCTTCGCGTCCTGTGTACGCTCGCTCGCCCTTGTGGTTGTCCTTTTTGTGTGCGCGCAGTCGTTCGGTCGTTTGGCCGGTCGTTCGGCCGCATGTCATCGTTAGTGTCTGCTTTCGGCAGGGATTTGTAATATTATGCTGTCAAGTCGAACATGCCCACTGACAGTTACCAACTGTCTGACGGGCGGACGCTTGACTTGAGTGTGTAAGCCGACATCGGGTTACACCCCTCTTCCCTCTCTACAATCGCAATCGAAATGGGAACAGTGAACAGTAAGAGAGAGAGACAGTGAGAGGGTTTGCTCGAAGCTGTTGGGCGGACTGCCAATTACACTTTTGACGCCAGGCAAGGGGCGTCGACAGCATTCTAGGTCCTTCGTTTTGGTCCTTTTCGGTCGCTTTTGCCGCCTGTCGTTTTGTTGGTTTGATGCTAACAAATAATGACATGGCAATTTGCAGATTTCACAGCATGCCCAACAAAAGCTCACGTTGTAAATAGTCACATACATGTAAGTCGACGAAATCAACTCAACTTAACAAAGTCAATGCAAAGCGTGCAAGTTTGTTTAGCGCCCCGAATTTCAGGAATCAGAGAACTAACTCCCTGGTCCTGCTCGGCTATCAGTGTCAAGTCAAGGTGGTTTTGATGCCGAACCAACCACCCCGTCGAGGACCACCTGCCAATGTCAGTTAGCTGAAAGTCCTGTCTCCCACCCGCTGTGTTCTATCTGCCCCCCTCATCCCTTGAGGGAGAGAAAGAGAGAATTGAATTGCTAGCATGGGTTAAAAGCTTGCCAAACTGACAGCAATGCTCGACCTGCACTCCGGACCTCAACTCCCCGGGTGAGGTGGACCTCCTGCGTGTCCGCTGTCAAATTTCCTTGTCTCCGAACACACACATACACAAACACAAGCCTCTATATGTCAGCCCCTCCTTTCAGACTGTCGTTCTGCCTTTCTGTCGGTATGGTTTATATTTTTTTACTTATGTGGTATTTTGTAGAATTGAAGCCTTTGAAGCTGGTAGACATATTTTTCTCGGGACTTTTGCAGCTGTCATGTGATTAAGTCATTAAATTGCTGATTGAAAATTTTCGACATTTATTTGCAGTACTTTTATTCGACGTGATAAAGATTTGGGTAATCAATTCGATGGAGATAATGATTGGAATATTGATAAAATTGGAAATATATCAATTAAATAACTTAAATAACTATAGACTTGAGTTGAACAATCAGTTTTGTACAGGTTGCAAGGTCCAAGTAATGAATAATGAAATAGGGAAAGCATGGATCATATATCCTGCATAAAAGTGTGTAATAAATATTCCCTGAATTTCTTTTGCTTTATCTTACTTTTCTGTAGGACTTATAACCTTTTAACACCGGAACTAGCTATGCCCCTAGTCTCATATATTTGTGCGTGTCTATCAAAAAGTTTATAACTAACTATAAGCAAGTGTCATTAGATATTGCGTTAACCATAAAAATGCATTAAGATTAGGTTTTAGCACGCCTGTCAACTGTTGCATAGCCTGCGAAGCTTATAATCAATTAGCTTGTGTGGAAATCACATAAATTGATGTTACATTAAACGGGTCGCAATGCAATTCGTTGTTGCCCGTTGGCTAACTGAGACCTGGCCATGGTTATGATCAACATTTCTCAATTTTTACGAGCCGATTTTCAAATTGATAGAAACATTTGCTAAGCTGCCACAGAGCTAAACGAGTTTAAATATAAGAAAAAACCGCAAAGAGCTCGCCGACTCAAATGTCTCTGATTGTCCCTGTCCTCTCGAAGCCGGGCTCCAATTGGTTTTGGATACGGATTCGGACCGGATTTGCTGTCGTGTCTGTGAATTTATTGCACTTCCTCTTGCATATAATTTTCAAATTAAGTGTTGCTTCATGTAAATTGATACATTTGCAGCTACGTTAGGCTGCTGCTGCCGCTGCTGCTGCTTTAACTTTGCCACTTAAACAAAAGATTTGCAATCATCAATTTAACTCTCTCATATATTGTTGTTATTTTATGGAACAATTAATGCCTATTATTATCATAGAGTATTTATTGGAGCATAAAAATGAAGATAAATGTTTTTATTCTATAATATTGAAGGTGTTGCTTCGATGAATAAAGGTTTTTATACAAACATAACGTTAAGATGTGAATTTTTGCGATCTTGAAACTTTTGCCGGGTTATTTGAAGTTTTTTCTGGTCATTCAAGTCCAGTTTATCGAAAATCTTCCATCAAATTGACAATATGAAAAACTGATGATGCAGAAATGCTTGCTTTTAAAAGTATTTTTAGAAATATTTTTCAGTTTTTGTTTTTATGTGTTGCACAGGATTATTGAAGATCGGATTACAATCGCACTTAGTTTTTAGCTTTTGTTCCCTCATTTCTATTTCATGCTCCCTTTTCTATTGCTGTTTAAGTATTTAAAAGCTTCTTCTTCTACTTCTTTTGCCCTCTTGTCCACACTGCTGACAGTTGTTTCCTGCCAGAGCTTCTCATTCATCTGCCAGGATACACTCACTGTCTGCCAGTTCAGCTCTTACTCTTTCTCTCTCTCCCATTCTGCTTGTCAAACCGTCGCTTAGCTGACGGCTCATTAGCATGTGTGTGCGTGGTTTGTTTATGTGTGTGTGCGAGTGTGTGTGTGTGTTCCTCATTCTACTCGCTGTGGCTGTTGCTCTTTGTGGCTGTCAGCTATGCCGCTATGCCATTAATTTTTGCCAGGCTCTCGCTTCGCTTCGCCACACTTCGCCTCGAGCGAAAATGAATTCGAAAACGTAAAACGTATAACGTCGTACAACGTAAAACTAACCTAACCTGCAGTGTAATGCGTATGTATTGTTCACGCAAAATTTATTTCCGCTGCGTCATGAACATCCTGCTGTCGTCGCTGATGTGGGGATATGCTTGCTATACACAAGTTGTTGTTGCTGTTGCTGTTGTTAATTTACGTAATAAATACGCTTGAAAATTTTGCACGCACATGCAAAATGAATTACATCGCTTGACGTTGGCGCAGTAGCAACAACAACAGCAACTTAACTGTCACTTGTCACGGGGTACGTTTGGTAGGGGTCCCAACGGCAGCATGTCCTGCCAGAGCAGAGAGAAGAAGGACGTCACCATCGTCGTCCCTCACATGTCAACGCGCGTCGCTTTGCTTGGCATTTTTGTGATGTGAAATGAAGCAACGAGGTGACAGCCAAGGGGAGTTGTTGCTGTTGGTGCAGCAGCAACATAAAATGAATTACTCGCGTGAACAACAAAAACTGTCAGAGCGCTGTCAGTGCTGAGGCTGTGGCGCAGTAGCAAAAGTGGGTGTGAGGCGGGGAAGGAGCGTGTTGCAGTCGCAGTTGTTGCATGTGTGTGTGTGAGTGTTTGAGGTGTCAGCGCTCACAGTTGACAGCCAACAGTCAGTCAACAACAGCTTGAAATGCCAGGCAACATGTTGCCCAGCAGCAGTCGCAGCAGCAGCAGCTAGATGCAGCATTTTGTGGCACACAAAAAAAAAGTGATTATCTTACCTAAATTGCTTGTAGCAATCCACCAAATGTGACATCTTCTGTTCGCTGACTTTTCTCTTTGCTGTTGCTGTTGCTTCTGTCGCAATTTTCATTTTCGCACTCCATTATAAAGTAATTTTTATACATTACTTATGCGCGCCTGTCAACGTGCTGCTTTGACTGCTTTTTCCTGTTTCCTTCCGTCACCCACTCTCATATCCTTCTTACTTCTTCAGCTGCTGCTGCTGCTGCTGCTTGGCAAAGATTAATATGTTGGCTGCCTTAAAGCTCGGGTGTTTTTTTTTTTTTCTTGCATCCCAACTTGGAGCTGCCTCCGACTTCAGCTGCCACAGCAACGAAGCGTGTGTGACAGTTTGCAAATGTGATTGACAACTGACACTGCCATATAAATTCAAAGCTTTCACACACACACACACACACACATCGTTGACAGTCTACACACAACACACAACATTGCAACTGAAGCAAACTGTGAATGGAACGCCTTTAGAGAATGGCATGACAAGCTCACAAAACTGACTGAATGAATGAATGACTGAGTGATTGACTGACTGACTGACTGATGGGCGGTACATACGTCTCTGTCTCTGACTGACTGATGGACGTTTGTGTGTGTGTGCTGTCGGAGTCTTTATCAAACAGCCAACAAACTTCAACTGGCAACAAGAATGAAAAGCAATTACAGCAGCCAAGCTCTCGCTTAAAAGATGACCTACAACTCAAAAATATATACAACAGACGCTCGGAAATTAGAACCAGTTGGTTCCAGGAGTAATTCTAATTTCTGAAAGTTCACCCAGAAACAGGTCGAATCATTCCAATGCCATTACTTCGGCAAAACTCAGCCGATTATCAAAAGCAAGGGCTCAAAATTCATGATTTGGCATCTTAATTAGTACTGCATTAGTCGCGACTTATCTCCTGCAATATAATATGTATAATAATAAGCTCATTTATTTTTCATAGACCTAAAAGCCATATAAATATTGATAAAGTGTAACATAACTTTTACGAAAACTTTTCTTTTTTTTCATGAAATAATAATGTAACTTATAATCTCGATTGAGTGAAAAATAAGTATGATTAAATAGCAATTATTTGCATCATTAATGCCAGTTACATGCATTGTTCTTTAAGCCAAGTTACCATCAATGGCTCCATCTACTTCCTGTTACTCTTTCAATTATTCCCACCAAATTTGGAGAACAGACGATCTAAGCCAGTATACAGAATAATTCCAATTATCATGACAACTACTTCCGTTGCCCAAAAAGGCCAACTCAAATTACGAACTAATTGCTATTTAGGGTTTCCTTGCTGCCCCATTATTCAAACATTCAGGCATAACTGCTGACACGGCTTGCTTGATAATAGACTCATCAGACATCATCAGGCAGCTGGTAACTCGTCGTCATCATCATTATTATTACTATCATTAACGGGGGCACAGCAGGTAGCTGTTTGGTGTGTGGGGAGGGGGTTAGGAGCACAACCTGTCGCTCGTGCTCGTGACGACGACAAATGTCTTAGGTCTCAGGGCTGGCAAACGGAAGTGACACGACACAAAAAATCATCGACAAACGAAAAAAGCAAAGAAATTTAACTTGATTATCAATGTTGAGGCAGTTCAGCAATAATAAAACTTATAAATCGATGCTTGATCAGAGATGCTGCCTGCCACCGAAACCAGCAAGCAACTAAAACTCCCGA
Organism: Scaptomyza flava; assembly: GCA_030179655.1. Taxonomy (NCBI): domain Eukaryota; kingdom Metazoa; phylum Arthropoda; class Insecta; order Diptera; family Drosophilidae; genus Scaptomyza; species Scaptomyza flava. The sequence goes on along the minus strand of JARNME010000029.1, from coordinate 22,041,546 downwards.
CAAGACACAATGACAATGACAAAAAATCAACCTGGCTGCTGACAATGACGAAAGTGACAACGACACCGACAACGACAGTGGCATTGAATGACATCCCAGCCAACTCAGGATGCCAATGTGTGAGGCATTGCGTTTTGCTATCAATGCTGCTGTAACTGGGATCAAAGGAAAGGTGGCAAGTGGCAGCTGTTGCCCTCGAGACGCTACTCTGGCGTGACTTGTCAACTTGGGCATCATCATCACCATCATCATCAGCAAATTTGACTAGAATGGTGAAGAAGATGCATGAAACGTCTTTGTTTATTCAGTTTTTCAATGAACGATTGGACGTTCATGATACAGTCCAACTTCTCTATTACAAACTTTTTTTTTTGTTCTCTGTATGAGTAAGAATCTCATTTCATAACATAAAAATAACAATTCATACAGTAATCAAATAAAATACTGTAACATAATCTGAATTGTTTAAAAATAAATTTAAAATTCAAAAACCGAAATTCTATTCAATTCTATCCTCATATGGCCTTTATTGTCTATCACAGACAACTAGTTAGTTAGTTAGTTAGTCAGTGAGACAGGCAGTCAGGCCAGTTGCTGGCAAGTCTAGTGGCTATCAGGCATTCAATCATTCAATCATTCACTCATTGCGACTGTTGTCACTCACTCAGACTCAAGTTGCATGTGGCATGGGCACGTTGCACGTAGCACGTAGCACGTATTCGTGCTACGCTTCAATGAAAACAAACTGATATTTGCCTGACACTTGAGATTGATTGTCATCCATCAAGAGAGCTGACTTTACCAAACTTCTCTCCCCTCCTCGTCCATCTGTGTGATTGAAGGACAAGGATGCGCTCTTTGCATTTTGAATTTACATGCAAATACCCGCCACACAAGACATTTTGGGCGTTGCCCTGAATTTATATTCAATAAACCTTAAGCTTTCCGCCCTTCACCAACCAAGTTGCAGCTTGTGTTGACCACAGAACTTGTTGGTCGACTTTCACACTCGACACCTGACGAAACAAGCCAGCCCAGCAGCTTGTAAGTGAAGACGTCTCCATTACTCAACAACAGCTGCCCCAACCGATTACCACACTGAAGATCATATTGGCATGTGTTGGTCAGACAACCGCAAAAGCTGTGGGCATACACTCTCTCAAGCAGTGCAGTCAAGCAGTGCAAAACAGGAAAAAGGGAGAAACTTGTCAGCAGGGAATTGAATGTGACATCTGTTAAATCTTGTCTACGCTAAAATAAAATATATATAAATAAACAAGTAGATGGGCAAAAAACATTTCGATCTTATACAATCCAACATCCATTGAAACATTTCTTGTCTGTTCGACATACGAATTCTCTTTCGAATCTCTTCAATATCAAGTAGCACATAAAGAAATTGAATTCATTAAACATTAGCTTCCTGACACGTTCGAGACGGAGGAGAAGAAAAAGAACTTTGAAAACATTTAGTGTCGCAATATGCAAATACATAAATTTTGTAGCCACTGAGAGGGATCCCTCTGCAGTTTGTAGTCTGAAATCTTTAAGGCATTTCTCTGTCTCCATTTAAGAGTCGCCGTGTCGGTTGTGGAAACAGAAGACATACACACGCGATAAAGAAATTCGATTAGGCATCAATTTTAAATGAGACGCATTTTCCGCTCTCCCCATAACTCCCGTCTCTGGTTGTGTGTCTGTCTCTGTCAGAGTGGCTGACAGCGTCTGGCAGGCCGCCTGCTGTGGATGCCACGTAACCTGATATGGTGACACTCGTGGACAGCAACAAAATCATAAAAAAAAAGAAAAAAATTCTATATGTAAGAAGTCAACGCGTCGACGTTGTCGTTGTTTTGCCCCTTGCCAGCAATCTAATTTATGACTTAATTATCGGGCCATATTTAATGTGTCCAATAAACTAGTCTACAAAATTATACCAACACATCGTTGTTTAGGCTTGTTGCCAATCCTCTTCCCCACCCCCCTCTTCATCACTTCGTCTCTCTTCATTTAGCTTGTGGCTTATTAGGCTTTTGCTTTACAATATGCGTGGATGTTGTAGAACTTGAATTCGCTACTCGGTCGCTGGCTCGATTGGTTGGTTGGTTGGTTGGTGGCCTCCTTTAGTTTTGCGGCCATCAATTTGCTTTTAAATGCAACAATTTGGTTTGCATTGCGGCTGCCTCCAACAGTCGCACTTCGACTCCTCCCCACCTCCCCTCGTCAGACCTCCTTGCTTTTAGCAGTGTTGTCCACATCATCGTCACCGCATGCAGTCAACGTATTTGGGTTGGTCTCCAACTCCTTTGCGTCTCCTCAGCTCTCGTCTCGCCACGTCTTTGGGGCAGACTGAGCAATAAAAATTTCGTGAAGTGGCAATAAAATTCCATTTAAAATGGCAGCGATTATGTCTCAACAGACCATTAAAGTCACTCAAATGACAACTACTACTTAGGCACACACACACAGCCAACGCACAGCAGTTGTTTTAAGTTGTGTTTTTTTTTTTTTTGGATCGTTGATCGCAACATTTGATGTCGGCGCCGGGTCCTCTCCGCACAGTGGGACTCATTTAACGGCTTTAGTTTATTACTATTTGGGCGTTTTTGGGGTGTTTCGGTTGAGAGGGGGAGGAGGAGGAGGGGAGTTGCTGCTGTCATCGCCAAAAGTAGTAGCATCCCAACTAACTAACTAGCTATTTATTATTTTTTTCTTTTTCACAATCAATATGCCTTCCGCTTATATAATACATATTTACTTATTTTAATGCGATTCATGCAATGCGTCACGCATTGTTGAAGACTTTACAAAGACTGAATGCATTGATCAATATCAATTACCCAGCTGTTACCAATAATATCGTGAAGCTTAGTTGAAAACCTGTTGGCTTATAAAGTTTCAAAACTTTAACAATATCTCAAAATCTAGAGGGCAAACTAAATTGTCAGAGTAAATGTTCCTCGGATTAGATCTTAAGCTTTTCGGTGACTTTGAGTATTTCTTCTAAATTAAGCTTTTGTTTCCTTGCACAAGTTTAAAGCTCAATTCACGCCTATTTCCCTACCTGTCTCAGTTTTGTACATTTTAGCCAAGCAGCCAACTTTTGAGAATGGCCAACTTCCTGAGCATTTCACTTAGATAGCAAAGGAGAGAGAACTCAAAATCACAATTCATTCGATTATGACTTTTTTTTACGGTTCAGTAATACTTCCTGTAACTGTTTGACTGTGAACTTTGCGTGTTTTGCAGTATCAGCTTTCAAAAAAAAAAAAAAAGATTTCCAATAATCAAGCGGCAAAATGGAAATTCAATACAGTTTGGGCCGTAAGAAGGGCAGACAAAAAGGGAAATTCAATGCCCTAATTTGGCTTTCAAGTGGCTACAAAATAAAAAGATAAAAAAAAAAAACAACAACATTAAGAGGCAGCTTCTGTGACGGCCGACGAAGTTGATCCTCATTAGTGGTCACATGTCAGATGGGGGAACGAAATGTTGCTGTATAATTTTGTCATTCATCATTTTTCGCCCATTTCATTTTTATACAAAGTAGTCTGTGTGTGTGATGCCAAAGGATTCGTATTTCATACACACCCCTCCCTCCCTCACACACACACACCCACAGACAATCTTTCGTGTGACATGTGACAACAATGTGGCCCGTTGTCGTTGTCATTGTTGCTGTTGTTGCCGTTGGTTGTTGGTAGCTGTTGCTGTGACACATTTGTTTTCCTGCTGACACACACACAAACACACTGTGTATCTCTGTTTGCGTGTGTGTGTGTGTGTGGGAGCTAGGTGTGATTTTCAACAAGTTTCTTTTTTGGATCATGTGCTGTGTACTGCGAGTATTTTTTGTTATATTGATGATGTTGTTTTTCCTACGCATTCGATGTATTGTGTGTATGTTTGTATGTATGTATGCCTTTTGCAAGCCGTAAGCCGTGCGATATATCACGCCCTAAGAGACACTGACGGATGACTGACGCAACGCTCAAATGATGACGGAGTAGCCCCTAATGACAGAATTAGCTGGTCAGCGGCACCGTCAACAACAAGTTAACAAAATAAATACGTACATATAGAATGGCTTATTTTCATAAGAGCAAGGAAGGTTAATTGGAAGAGTTTATGCAATCACACAAGTCTTTCTCCAACAAGCTCAAGAAACTCAAAGGAATTTATGGAAGTTTTCCGAAAGAGCTTGGATGTTCTCAAATTCAAAATCTACTTAATCTTATACATCATCTTCTTTCTTTTCTTTAAATGAACTCTAATAATATTTTGAGGCATAGAATGGTTATCCAAATTGTTCTCACATTATTTTGTGCTTATTTGCATAATTTTTGTCGAAAACATACTGCGAAGCATTGAATAATTCGAGAAGCTTTAAATTTGAACTGAGAGTTGAGTTTTTCCCTAAAGAGCAGAGTTGTTGTTGTTTCCTTATGCGCAGAGTTGTCATTACCTGCTGTGCAATGCCGTTGTTCGTCTTGTCGTTGTTGTTGGCAATGCCTGTTGTTGCCTGGCAGCCAAGTGACAGATAGACAATCCTTGGGCTGGCAACACAACCCGGCAGGAAATGACAGAGACAATGAATAGGCAAAAGGGATAAGGGAAGGGGTTGACGAGTGCGTAAGACGAGTAGCGGAACAAAAGTTTTGAAGTCTTTTGTGAGACGCGCTTTTATTTTTCTCTCTCTCAATCACTCTCTCTGTCTCTCTCTTTCTTTCGTTCTCGTAGCTTGATTGTAATTGTGAGTGACAACGCCTTGATGCCTGATTATGATAAATGAATTGTTAAATTGAATTAGGTGTTGCCGCGTTGCTGTCACTCAAGAAAAAAGCCTCATCCTCATAAATGGCCCCGCCATTCGTTTCTTTATTTATTATTATTATTTACTTTTTTTTTAGTCTTGCCTTGCTCTCAGCCTCTCCACAAAATTAAATGGCATGAAATTTGATATTTTTCAGGGTTGTCAAGAGACAAGAGCCGGGCGACAAACCAGCAAAAAGGGTTGACAGCCAGCTTGAATGATTTGCCTGATGATGATGGGTTGTGTTCGTTCGTTGGTGTGGCAAACAGGATGCCCGACTCTGTTTGGTTCTGCGATTGGGTGTGCGATTGCCCTCGAAAATTGATTGTTTGATCTACACGAGAAATTAGCTCAGGTTACCTTAATTATGGTTTCTTCATGACACTTTGTTTACTTGTCAATGGTTCGCAACTCTCCAATTGCAAGGAAATGAAACCAGAAAAAAATACATACATTTTTTTATTGAGTTTTAAGCTAGGAACTGTGAGGATTTTATTGAAAATAACTCGTAATATTTTTCTGTAATTATTCCTAAGAAATCTTCAGCCTTGAGAAAGCAAAAAATTTATTCTTTGAACAAGAATATGACAGTAATTGTATGATTTAGTATATTTGTGGGTACCAAGCTTATGCCACAAATATATTGCCCCAGCGATATATTAGATAGACAGATGACACCTACACAAACACCCATACACACATACAGTCGAAGGGGCAAAGAGGGAGTCAGCAGCAGGCAAATATGTCAGAAGGCAAGAGAGTAAAACAGAGTTGACACCAACCAAAATGCATGCAACTCTGAGCTCACAATCTTAAGATTGGTATTCACATTTATACCCTGTAATTTCACAGAATTGATTGTAAACCTTAAAGGATACTTATATAAATGATATAATACTATACAGGTACTTGAGGTAGATACTAACTAAGCATAAATTAAGCTATTTAGCATTGTTGTATAAATGTACGCATAATATCATCATCATCGTCTTTCTGCAGGGTAGCTTTTCGTCAATACAACATTCGCTTTCTTAACTCAAGCGCAATCTTAGCTGTTGTTACATATGAAAATATATATGTATATGTATGTATTTTTGCACATCTGCCACTGCCACTTGCCATTAATTTTCGGCCAACAGCAACTGCAAACTGAAACAACTCAAACAACAACACCAATGCATGTTTCCCTTACGTTGCGTTGCGTTACGTTACGTTGCGTTTGCTTGTTGTGAGCTTCTGTCGCTGTCAGCATTGTTGTTGGGTGCTCGCTTCTCTATTCTCTTCACACACACACACACACACACACTGTCTTCGGCACTCTAACGCTGTCAACCAACAATGCTTTCACTGTCACAGACAGAGACAGCGACAGCGACAGGGACTACGAGGCAGAGGTGGAGATGAAAGTGACTGAGATAGAGACAGGGACAGAGATGCAGTACAGTTGTTGTTGCTGTTGTTGCTGCTGCTGCTGCTGTGCAATTTGTTATGTGTCGCATTGTTGTTGTTGCTGTAAATTTTTATATACATTTTTGCAATATTGCAACTCGAGAGAGTGTACGGCACATGTCAACAGCAACGATGCATTCTGACAGCCCAATGACATTTTCTACATTTTCGTAAATTGCTTCGATTTGTTGTTGGTTGTTGCTATTGTTGTTGTTGTTGTTGCTCCTGAACATTGTTAAAGCATGTGTGTGTGCGTGTTTGTGGATCAAAGAAAACGGTAAACTTGTGCAATGCCAACTATGCAATAAACCAAACCTGATTGCACCTGTGTATAAATATATATACACAATATATATGTTTTAACAGCGGTTATAAAACTTAATTCTAATATAAGAGCGTATTAATAACTAAACCAAAGGAGATAGGGAAAATAATACAAAATAGTTCTAAATTCTTAAGACTTTATACAGTCAAACTTTCATACATCGAATCTCAAGAGGACAAGAAAAAACTTCGTTATAGAGAAAATTCGTTGTCTAGAATGGGTTTTTGACTGAATCAAATTGCAGGTTCTGGTTCTGACTTCGTGTATAGAAATTCGTTTACGAACTGTATTATTATATAGAAGTTCGACTGTATTATTTTCTTGAAAACAGTTGTGATGATCAAGCTAAAGCTAAATTTTTACTTGAAGGTCAACCATCTTAAAACAAGAAAGGAGAACAAGATAAGCAACTGAATTTATTTGAGAGAAATATGACTTAACCTAAAAATATTTATTTGATTCAAACTTTTTGTCAAAATGAATTTGAATCATGAATAAATAATGTTCCTATATTTCTCTGAATTTTCCCTAATTTTTCCCTTTTGGTATTCGATTCTTTCCCGGCTTGTCTTCATATATTGTAAGTTAATATATCAGTACCATGGTATATTTTTTCAAATCAATTTAATTAATCATAAATATGGAATTTTTCTTCACAAATTTTAGCTTCACCTTAAGTTATTCTTTGATAAGTATTTAGACACATTTTCACCCCTTTTTCACGTGTCATATGTAATTGATACCCAGACCAAAGACAGCTAAAGTATTTGACCTTTTCAGTTTGCCACTTCTAAACTGCCTTTTCTAATATTTATTGCACCCCATTTTAAGTTCTTGTTCGCCTCAAGTTGCAACATGACCGCTAAATGATAAGAAAATTACGGCTCTACACTTATTAGACAGCAACGTGTCAAAGGAATAGCTAAAAAGCAACGCGAGGCGTGCTATGCTCTCCTTCCCCACACTACACCCTTCTCTTAACTGCCACTATGGCCTCTGGAAAATGCTATGGAAATCAGAAAGTGTAATAAATTTTAAACAATGCGGAAAATTTACGGTGATTTTCGCTGACATGCCCACTTCTGTGCTTTTGGCAGACATTACAGGCTAGGGGGCGGTAGATGGTGTTGGCTGGAGGTGCCCCAAAGTGTTTGGTAGCATGTCTGCAAAAAATGAGCTAGAGCGAAAGAGGGAGAGGGAGAGGGAGGGAGGTCGACTACAGGCGGTATATCAAAGAGCTTGAACGCCTTCGCCCTCAAAAAGAAAGACGACGACGACGACGACGACGCAACGTCACAAACTGTTGAAAGCGCAAAGTGAAAGATATATGACTTCAAGTAGGTGTAATCACACTCACACACACTCACACACACACACACACCTACTAACTCACATATGTGAGCTTAAAAAAATTGCACTAAGTGTTTTTCAAGGGAAGCCTCGACTCAACTCAACTCGACTCGACTCGACTCGACTCGACTGAGAAATTACTCTTGTGTCTGGCTTTTCAGTTGTTTTTTGTTGTTGTTGTTGTTGTCTATCTGAAACTGAAACTCGACCTATGCATAAATTGTCTTGCTAAAGGCATTTAAGGGGTTCCCTTTTTTCCCACTTCTCTGTCTCTGTCTCTCTGTCGCTCTTTCGCTCTTTCTCTTTTTCACTGTCTTCATTATTTTGGCTCCGGCGTTTTTCGCAAAGTATGCGTGAAATACGATTTATTGTTTTCGTTAAAAAGATTTATTGTACATAGAAGAATGAAGAAGAGGAGGAAGCTCACAAGTTCTCCAACTGCGGTTGAACTTTATTTGAAAAGTTTGCTCCAAGAATATTCTAAGGTTAAAACTTCCCTTTTTTACTTCTTTTCCACCCAAGCCAAGCTAATGTTTTTCTATCGTTTGTTCCTTCCTTATCACGGCATATTGGCGACCATTTGATTCCGCTTAAAAAACTTGAGCCCTGATTATCTATTAGTCTTGCTAACATTTACAGCTTGTACTTACGATTAAAAGTTAATTGAAATTGCGTTTTTATCAGCAATGTTTTCAGCTCAGTCGAACTTCATTGGCTGCGATATCGCCTCAGAAAGTCTTGATTTTCTGTCCAAATCGCTAGGGCTACTCATTTGAATCTCCAGCACTAATAGCAAAGAGTGTTTCTCTTTTTAAGTTGATGTTGGCAATGCCATTATTTATCAGTTATTTTTAACATTTTTCTCAATATTTTGTTAAGCCTCTCATTAGCTTATCCTTAACACAAAAAGATAGGAAACAAAAGCGTTGAAAAGTTAAAAATTCATTTTGCTTGATTTACACAGCACTCATTCAACACTCATCTATCATGTTGTGTGTGTGCCGCAGTGTCGCAGTGTCGCCTATAACAAAATAGTTCACGCCCACACAATCGAAACGCTTTGAACCCTGTGGTGCCACAAGCATCTGACCCCGAACAACGACAACGACAGACACCGAGTCCATGGGGTTATATACACACATTCGTAGTACTACTATATCCATTTGTATGGCTTGTCGTAGTTGCATTTGAGGGGGTCTGTTCTGTCAGAGTGCAACGCGACACAAATTGCAAGCGCAAGACATTTATACACTCGAACCCCCCCCACCAAATCCCTCTCGATCTCAGCTGGCGCTGAGCACCGCAGCGCCGAGATGTCAGAGCATATTATTGTAAATTGAACTCAATTACCAGTGACAGCAGACAAATTGAAGTGGAAATTGAGATCGTCTCTTTCGGGTGCTTTAGCAAGCAGCAGCTAACGAAAACGGCAAAATATAACTAAATAAAATGAAAAATGGTATTACTCTTGGGCTTTTTTTGTTGTTTTTTTTGTATCTTTGGTCGCATCTGTCAGAATACTTAGCTTGAATATAAGAAGAGCAACAATAACAACAACTAATTCACTTAAAAACGCTTTGCTCAGGCCCAGAACTGAATGCATTTACAGCTCCTTTGGATAAAAATTTCATGTGTGTATGCGTTTGTGTGTGTGTGGCAGTCTGTGAAATGTCATTTGTCAAATGCACTTTGTGTGCATCGCGTCTGTCCAAATGTTCAACTGTCTTTTAAATGTCTTTATGTCTGTCTCGCTATCCGTCACAAATTGCTTGCCTCCCTCTCTTTCGGCAGCTCTTACCTCAACGCTTTTGATGTGAAACTGTCACAGAAATGCGGGTGAATTTGTCGAATATTCACAGCGGTGAGACTGAAAGGGAAGGAGAGAGAGGAAGCCAGGGAGTGTGGAGGTTTTCATCAGAGTGCCAGCTAATTTATGAGTCAATTAGTCTGCCTGTTGGCCATGCATAAATAAGGTGCATAATAATAAATAAATATCATTATTAAAAAAATACATTAAATGTGCTACACTTAAACAAAAAAACGTGTTATAATTAATGTACAAAAAGATAATTCAAAAACGTAATTTAATTCAAGAACTTTTCAAAGTGCAAAATCATTTATTAAAACATTTTTAAATTTATTTTATTAAAAAAAAGCTCATAATTTAAATGAAATATATTATAAACTCATATATATATATTTGTTTATTATGTTTTTAATTTTGCAATATTTTTTAACATTTTAACTTTACGGTTTATTGAAACAAAATTTTATTTTTCCTTTTCCATTATTTTTTAGCACGTAAATTAATTATTTAAAACGCAAAAGCCGACGTTTTGTTGACTTATAAGATATTTTTGTTGTATCCAATGCACCCACATCCCCCCCTCTCCTCCCTCACACACACACTCAACATTTTCATTTTGTGTTCGCAGCTAATCGCGCGTTGATTTTATTGTGTCTTTGGTTTATGAGTCGTTCAATTTGGCACATGCCTCACTTTGAGTTACGCCTCAGACGAGTTGTTGTTGTTGCTCAAGCTTCACTAGCACAAAGCACCGAGAACCGTTGCACAGTTGCACAATTGGATGCTTGTGGAAGCAACATTGTTGCGGTACTTTGGGTGGCAAACGCATCGATGAAAATTAAGTGCGCCCCTTTGATGATGTGGCAGCCAAGATTAAATGGGTTAATGGTCGAGGCGTGTGTGTGTGTGTGCAACAACAACAACAATGGAACAAAGCTTAAAGCTTTTGATTTCGGAAGCGCTTCGATGCATTCTGAGAATTGAAATCAAGTGAAGTCAAATGGACCTCAGCCATGAACAAATAAAAGTTAACTCAAACTTGTTTAGAATTCTATGAGCTCGTTTATCTTAATGGGCTTTGAGGGTTAATATAAGAAAAAAAATAGCAATTTGTTATAATAAATAATAGTTTAAGTATTATTTGGCATAATGCATTTTTCCTTCATCAATTTTTATGACTCGAATGTTTTTAGGAAAACAACACAAGAAATATCAAAGCAAAAACTTATGAAAAAAGCAATATGAATATAAAAATTATTGTTTTTCTTATATTAGTTTTTAAAATATTATTATTAATAATATATTATGCAGCAAGAAGTGTTAAATTATGAATATATGAATATAATTACAATAATTGTCTTTAATAAAATTAATGTGTTTGATAAGTAATAATATTTAAGTACAATTACATAAATTAAATGCCAAATCGCTTGCATAATTATAAATTCAATAAATTCGCAAATACTAATAAACTGAACTGCACATAACAACAACAACAACAACAACAATTGCAACAATAAACAATGGCAACTAAACATCCGGCGGAGGTCAGAAAAATACAAAAAGCTCATAAATAAAAGCCAGCTGACACGCTGCAGGCCAACAACAACTAAAAGTCGAAAATTTTAACAATCCCACAAGCCAAAAATAAATAAATATTAAGTATATATGTTTGTATATATAAGTTTTGGTGGGGGGGTAAATCTGTGTAACTTATAAATTTGAAAATATTTCATAAATGGCACATAAATTAACACAACTAATGCCAAAACCGAATCCAATGGGACAACAACAACAGCAAATGTTTTTCATGATTTGTTGCACGATAATTGCAGCAGTTGCAGCTGCGAGCCAACAAAAGAGTCACACATCGAGTTGACACTATTTTCGCTTTATCTAAATGCACTAAATAAACGACAAAAACACAAATACAAATAGACAAACAGATACAGATATACATTTAGTATACTAGCCCGGGAAATTTACTATGAATTTATGTGTTTAGGAGCAAGAGAAGGGGGAGGGCGGGAAGTACATAAATATTTAAATATGATTTACAAGCGGATGCTGCTGCTGCTGCGGCAGCGCCAAAAGCAAAACATAAAACTCCTAAACAGCAAAATATCTAAATTGTATTTTGTTGAACTGCAAAATCAGTTATTGTAAAAACAGGATGTTTACCGCGAAGTTGGAAATTTATAATATGCACTCGATAAACCAGTCCGAGATACTTATAAGAGAGTTCGTATAAGGATATTTATTCATTTTAAGGTCATTTTTAGGTTGTTTAAATCAGAAATCAAACTTAAGCCAAAGCTATTTGCCTTCTGCCTTCACCGTCTGCAAACTGAATGCATTCCAGCAATTCAATTCAAAGGCAACCAAACGCTTCGAAACGAGTGTCGCAAGAACTCAAGTCGAAGACGACGACGACGAGCCTTCAACAACAATTGCAGCTGATTAAGTTGCTGGACCTTCAATGGGGAGAATTGAGAACTGAACGTGCTGGTCTTGGGTCTGAGGCGCAAGCATGTTGAATGCGTGTAAGTTGTGTAAGTTGTTTATGTTATTGATTAATTACATTTACAACAATCAAAGTTCATTGAGTGATACCAATCAAAACAAGGCAACAAGGCAACAACAACATCACTAAAATGCAAGGCAATGCAATGAATCTTCCAGTTGAAGAAGTGGAAAATACTAACTGACTGAATGACTTGATTGAGTGAGTGAAAGAAAGACTGAAGAACATGCCTAATGCTTGCAACTATCCCTGCGTTCCAACACTTTGATTGCTGTTGTTGCATGTTGGGTCTGCCTCTCTCTCGTTCTCTCTCTCTTTCTCTCTGTGTGTGTTGTCGGTTTGCTTGTAAGGCATTTGTCTGTCGTTGCTGTTCGTTGCTTTGATCTTGTTTTTTTGATCTTCACTCGCTTTGATTGATCAATTAAATTCATTTGTAAACAAGTTCTCTACCCACCGGGGGCACCCCAACGTGAGACGAGCAAGATTTTGTGATTTATTTGATTGCTATTTTTGGTTAAAACCATAAAAAAAAAGCAACCAACACAAACGCATTTTACATGTGACAAAAGGGACTAGTTACGAGTAACTAGTTACGGGTAACTACTGCTGCCCCTGCCCGACTTGTCCTGTTCCTTCTTTACTTCTTCTTTCAAGCTGTCAGTGCATCGCTTGTCAAGTGTCAAAAAAATATGCACAGCGAGACTCCCAAATGCAAATGCACTTACGAGCGACGAAGCGACAGGTCGGAACAACACAACGACCGTCCGACCGACCGGCAATTTTGCAAGCTTTCTGTCGCTCTCTCTCTCTATCTCTGACAGTGACAGGCCGACAGAAAAATATATATTGTACGATGAGCAAATTCGCATTGTTCGCCAGATATTACACGACTCACTCACAATTTTCGCGTTGTGTTTGTTGTATAATACAAGGTTCTATTGTTGTTGTAGCTGTTGGGAAGAAGGGGGGGCAACTTGCGCTGTTGACTGGCGATTGCTCTGACATCGCTGACGCCTTGATTAAACTGTCATTTAGCTTCATTTATTTTGACATAAAACTGACAAGAGGCCCCCATTCTAAGTGGCAGCTTGAAATGCATTTTCAATTCAATCGCAATACAACAACAACAACAACAACATGAGTCGACATCATTTTATTTTTATTTTGAATGACCTTATAAGGAATTACGCGCATGTTTTATGCACATTGAGATTTTATACGTAGTTTTTGTTATTTCAATTTAGCAAAAGTTCTAAGAGAATATAGAATGGAAAATATTTATATTCCTAAAAACCAATCGATGATTATGTGTTCAAGATGAACAAGTAAGAAGGCTCTCCCGACTAGAAGATACTCTGAACCCAGTTCCAATAAATATATTAAATTTATGTAAGACTTCGACAATCGATTAAATTCGATATCTCCGGTGTTTCTTAACCGATTTGGACGAAATTTTCAAAAAAGTTATATCGTTACCCATTACTTTATCCCTCATTTTTACATTTTCCAAATTCGATATTTTTTGTTATCGATTTCATGTGTATATCAAAAACCAGAATAGTTATCGATAATTTGAAGCAAACTTGTTCTGCTCATGGTTTAGGAGAACTTATATACAAAATCTGAAGTCTCTAGCTCTCGTAGTCTCTGAGATCCATGCGTTCATACAGACGGACAGACGGACAGACGGTCATGGCTATATCGTATCGGCTGTTGATGCTGATCAAGAATATATACACTTTATTGGGTTGGAGATGCTTCCTTCTGCCTGTTACATACTTTTGCACAAAACCATTATACCCATTTTATGGTTTAAGGGTATAAAAATGATGAAAAGTCAAGGAAATATCTTTTTCAAACAAACGTCAACGTATTTTATACCATTGTATAAATATAATACAACATCACACAAGATTTGATTATCTTCCAATAAATTCGACTTTATTTTATTAAGAAATTTTAGCTAGCTAACTTTGAAATCTAGTTGAAATAATAAAACGAATAAGTATTTAATAGTTTAAAGAGAAATTCACTTTTATAATGCTTAAATAAAATATCTATAAATTTAATTCCTAATCAAAGTTCGCAATTATTTGTCTACCTTTCACAAACAACACAAGTTAATAGATATGAAACTAAGATAAATTAACTACATGGCGAATGAATAAGATTTGCACTCGTTAACTAAATATATATATACTATAAACATATGTACATTCAAGGAATAAATAACTCAGTCGGTTTGCCTTTAATCACAATCAAAACACAACGAGGAGACACTGAAATGTCCGATTGTGGCAAGTCATTTGAGGTGCAACTCATTTATGCAAAATAACAAGTGATTAAAATTCGTATTCGTATATGTGGATTAGTATAAAGCTGTCACTAAACATAAATTACAATATGTCAGTCTCAAGAACCTTTGACTTTTATTAATGTAAACATGAAAAGCAACACGCATGCCGAACAACCCAAAGGCGCGATAAATACACAAGACCCAGACTCTCAGACCCAGACCCAGGCTCACAGCCAGAGACAGAGTCAAAGTCAGACTCGAATCCGGTCCACAAAACTGTTGCTGACAGCACAGGTTGACACGGAGGGGGGCTGACAGAGGGGTGGAGGGGAGATGAGTTTATCTGAAGTTTGGTTTTGCTACTCGAGCAAAGATGCCTTTTGCCTTTTTTGATTATGCCATAATACTATGTATTTGGATAGAGAGAAAATGCATGCATACTTCATGCACTTGAAGTCGTGTACTTTACACTCGCCTATTGAGTTTTGTAACTACATACATATGTATGCATGTGTATCTTTGTATCTGCTTGAGCTCACTTAGCGATCATATCATTTTGACATGCTCGTGTGTTTAAGCTGTCAAATTGCCTGCTGTCTGCATTTGCGTCTGCCGGCGATGCTCCAACTTCCAACTATCTTTTCAACATTTGGCCGACTCCACTCGACTCCACTCGAGTCGACTCGACTCAGCTCGGCTTGTCGGCTTGGCCTGTCTATTTGTATCTCTAGACAGGCACTCGGCCTTATGCCTCCTTAAGTTGACGTGTTACGCTGTCAGCGTGGAGAAAACCTCAATTTCAAGCTGTCAGTTTGTATGTCAGCTTCAACTGACAGTTCTCCACAATGTCGTTGTCGTTGCCGTTCTCTCTCTCTGTCTTTGGCATGAGCTGCAGATAGAGCTAAACTTACAGATACTTTAGATGGGCATTTGAATAATGAGCGCCTAACAACAGCAGCAACAACGAAACAAGATATGCAACTAACTGTTGTTATGGGTTAGTTAGTTGTAAGTTGTTAACTGGGCTTAGTTGTTATGACCACTTTTAGAAAAAAAGTAAACGACAGCTAACAAGAAAAACATAAAAGTCTAACAAGCTGTGATTAATTCTAGTAAGATTTGCATGAAATTGGCGATAAATGGGGAATGGCGGAATTTTAATTTTATTTCTGGAATTGAACACAAAAGTAGTAAAGATAAAGCTATTCTCAAGGGGTTTCGAATTTAATCATCTACTTATAAGATATAAGATATAAGATATATTATGTATGTTTTCATATCAAAAGTCTATGAATTTATATCCTGAGTCCTGAAAAAATATGAGTAAAAGTGTAAAGAATTAAACAAAGAAAAACGGATCTGAGAGTATTAAAGTCCGCAAGACATTAAAATATAAAGACATTGCAATTGGTAAGAGCGAGCAAAAAAAGCTTTTTCGTCTCAGGCAGACGCTATTAAAAACCTTCTTTGCAATGAGTACCCTTTGTATATATCAAAACAAACTTAAACCAGATTAAGTCTGCTTAAAAGTTGTTTCATGATAAACACTTTTGTTTGTTTAGAAAATAAATGTTCTCAGAATCTGTTTAAATCTGGAATGTTTATATTTAACTTGAAATTTACTCATTTCCTAATTTATTTGTGCAATATCATGTAAGGCAAACCTTTCGAGTAAGAATTAAGGAATTTAAGGAACTTAGACTACTTTTAATAAGCTGAAAGCATTTCGCATCTCATTTATGCCATTTTAGCATATCCAACATTTTATTGCCAATGTCTTTGGCCCATGCAATGGTTCTTTAGCGATAAATAAAGCTGTGAACATTAGCTCGATTTGTAGTTGGTGGCAAGGCGATGAGCGGGGCAAAGTCGTTGCTTTATAAGCGCCGCTGTTGCCTCAAACTGCTGCTTTGCCCCAAACAGCTGCCATGTCGTTGCACTGCGTTGGACACAAAAGATTTACGATTATGGCGCGACTATTAAAAAGTTTCGCCTCTCGCACACACACACACACACCTCTCCCTCCTCCTCCTCCTCCTCGGTCTCACTCATTCTCCCGGGTAGGTTAACCAAGTGAACCAACTTCACTCACAAGCCCACATTCAAAGTCAAAACAAAAATATTGTGTAAAGCGTGAGGACTTTTTTTTTGCTTTTACTTTGCTTTGCTTTGCCTTCGACTTCAGCGAATCGACATTGCCATCGATTAATTATGTGCGGAATTTGGTTTATTGAGTACGAACCGCCTTTAAATTGTCTAAAAGACCAGAGGAGAACTTGGAGCTGCCTGTTGTCAGGGCTGCCGCTCCTGCTGCTGCCGTTGCTGGCCAACAAACAACGATCGCAACGGGTTTGCAGCATTTCGTTATTTATGAGTTTAACTATAATTTTTAACATTTACGTTGCGCCTGCGTGCGCTTGTAATATGACAATTTAAAGGCAAGATGGGGGCCAAGGGACGACTGTATTTGGACTTTATGTGGACAGCTGTTGGTCAATTGAGTCTCTCCCCTCGGCCTCCATCCTCCTCCTCCCTCCTCGAACTATCCTGTCAACTTCACAGCGGCAACCATTTTGTTGGTTTTCGATTAGACTGTTAAGTTGTCAAGCTGAAATTGATTTGTTGCCTGTTTGTTGTTGTTGCAATGTGTCTGTTTTCGTAGGGAATTGCTTTGAAACTTACTTAAATGTCACACACATACATGTACATATACATATATAGACAGACAAAAAGCATTTGCGGCTTTTATAGGTGTTCAATATTCAGTTCAATTAAGCTGGTTGAATCATAAATCGCATTGCGACTGACTTGAATTTATTGTATTTTTATTTGTTGAAAGCACAATTATAAGTGGGTTAAATTTACATCTAGATTTACACAAAGGTAGATACATATCAGAATATTTATCTTTATTTGCTACTTTTAAGCCCGTCCATAACATAAGCAAACATTTTCCTTTTTGGCTTAGCTACAGACATAAAAGCGCGATAAGTTGATAAGTTATTAGCCACAAAACTATATTTATTCACATTAAACGCCAAATAAAATGTCATTGCAATTTTTATGTCTTATCAAAATCAGCAGCATTATAGTAATTACATGGGATTGACGAACTGACCGACTGAGTGAGAAATCATCTTTCAAATATTCATTGCGATTACATTTAATGCCATGCATCTAATCCAGCTCACTGAGCCGCAAATTGTGACTCGAAAAAAAGCTGTTTGAAGTTGTTGTCAGATTCAGTTTCTGTATCTCTATCTATCTGAATCTCTATCTCTACATTTGTATCTGTATCGGAGTGTGTGTTGGCGTTCGCTTCAAAGGAGTTTTGTGTGCGACTTCTTTGACAGCAACGGATTTACGCTCCCCTTGTGTGTGTGTCTATGGCTGTGTGTGTGTACCGACTTTAATCTGACATTTAATTAATAATAAAGTTGACAGTTTGTTTTGAGTGAATGTGACAGTTTTAATTGAGATTTGTTTCCACAATAAAAGCGCGCTATAAAAGCGAATGTGCGGCTTATAGATCTGTAGATCTTGTGTTTGTTTTGTTTGTTTTGTTTATTTGTTCATTGAATGCTTCTGTAATACTCTGACCTTAACAGCATAATATAGTTTTCATCAATATATGTGACGGATAATAAAAGGGATTTAAATTTATAGAAAATTTTTATTGCATTGTAAGAAAGCTTGTAAATATTCATCACATTTACAGTTATATAAAGTGTCCATTGCTTGGATTCTCAAGAGCGAGCTTATCCCTTTCACTCTCTCTCTCTCTCACAAGCTCTTTTAATTTAACAGCCTGACATTTTACTCATTGCTATGGCTAAGCATCCAGGCTGCAGGGCATACAACTCATTTGAAAAGCCGAACGCCAACCAGCACCTGCAATAACAACAACAAAAACCATATTGCTGCCACTCAAAAGTCCCGCAGCACTTAAGTGCCAAACATTGGGGGACTTTTAATAGAGGGGAAATTTTAAATGTATGTGTGTGTGAGTGTAAGCAGTCAACTCGATTGAGAGGCGATTAGCACAACACAAAAACACAAGTGGCATGTTTTGATGATGATCATCAAGCGCGTCTGATTGCTGGCAATCAAATATGAATTGTTGAGGCGGGTGTTTTTTTGTGAGGGTGGTGTGGGGGTGTGATGGGGCTCTCTCAATTTTGCTGATAAGACAGACACGCGTAGAAACGCTTTTTTCAAATGCCATTTCAATTGAGTTGTTAAGCAGCGCAACCACACACCCTCTACAACAACAAAAACGAGTACGCGATAATTGAGTTTTATGATTGACACGACAACTTTGCTTTTTAAATTGACATAAATTTCAATATGTCGTGAAACAAAACGTACAAAAAAAACCACACACACACACACAGAGAGAGAAAACCGCAAAGTCATGCGAAATGAATGGTGCTCCAAAGCGAAACGAAGCGAAACGAATGGGAATGAAATGGCGAGAACATTGAAATCTGTCCCAAGCTGCTGGCGATCTCTTTGCATGTGTGCGTGCGTGTGTGTGTGTGTGTGTATTCATGCCTGATTCTCTGTCTCAACGATAAATTGTGCAATAAATTTCAATTACAGTTATTTTGCCAGCTCACACAAAAGCAACAAAAAAAGAAACATACATATATACATACAAACGTTTGTACATAAACTATTTAAGTGGTGGGGCGTTGTTATACTACTAGAGCCAAAGGCAACAAAATGTAAATTGTGATAAATTTTATGTTAAAGTGCATGAAATTATATGGCGACACATTTGGGCACTCATAAATTTTATTTAAACAATTTACAATTGTCATTCGACAATAGCATGCCGCTTGGTTTTTTTTTTTTCCTTTATCCCTCCCTCACTTTATCATTGCCTCGTTTTATTGCTGCTGCAGTTATACTACATTGAAAAGTTTACAGTTGTTTTAGTTACTTTGGGTTTTTACGAGCTATTAGCAAGCTTATAAACTAAATGGGTATATTTTTATTTAATGCCACACAATCTTTTTATTTCTACAAAAAAAAACTTAATGATACGTTAATTTCCTTCAACAGCTTTCATGTGTGTGAGTTTTGGGACAATTGAATTGTGTATGCAAGTTAATTGCGTAGCCTCAAGTGTGTGTGTGTCGAGAGTACTGTCTGTGTTTAAGTGCCAAAAGCGAAACTCAATCAAATTATAACATCAAAGCAAATGTCGTCAGATTCGCTAGTCGTGGAAAGTGGATTTGTTGTTGGGCGGCAGTGGTGAACGTAATGCATCACAGGGCACAAAACCCAAATAGACTAGACTAAAACCCACCTCCACCTACCAAGCTCGCTCTCTTATTCCACCTCTCGCTCTCTCTCTCTCTCGCTCTATGTGTTCAGTTTTCAGTTGCAGGAGACGGGCATCGTCGTCATGGTCATGCCGTGGTCTCGTTTCTGTTTCTGTCTGACAACTTACTTTGGCATTTGGCTGTCAACATGCTGTCAGACATTTAAACAATAAATGACCAAACACTTTTCATTATGTTGCTCTTTGCGGTTGCTGCCAAAAACAGATAGACATGCCCAAGACCAAATACCCCCACAACTGGAACTAACGGAACAAGAAAGAGAGAAACACACACTCAGAGAGAGCCAAAAGATTTGTCGACTGACTGACAGAAAGGCAAAGTGAGCAAAAATGTTGCTTTGATACACACCGACAAACAAAAAAAAAAACACATACACAATGTGCAAAACCAAACCAATATGTTAGACAAGTTCAATCCCAAATTGGGTTGAACTTTGGGTTGGGGGAGGGAATATTAAGTTTTCGACATGCGTTTGCATGATTTTGACTCTGATGTGGGTCAAAAAAAAAAAAAGGCAAAGACAGAGGTCAAAGTTTTACTGCTGTTGCTGTCATAAAAATGTTGCCAAAATGTTTGCTCCCCAACACGCACGCACACACAAACACACACACACACGCATGTACACCCATTTTTATCGTGGTCCTTTGTCGGATGTATGTATAAGAGAACCCATTTCAAAAATGTTGACACTCGACATAGGGCAATTAAATTCATTTTTCATTCATTTGCTCTCTGGTCTGTCTTTCATTCTTTGTGCCTGGACACACAGTTGGCAGCCTTGTTGAAAATAACTGACATATTGCGTTGCAAATTTGAATGGTTTTTCACTGCCCATTATTGCCACCAAAAATATCCAATTTTCAAGAGGGTGAAACTCACAATTTGCTGGTGTATAAAATTTATTGCTCGAGTTGAACAAATTTAAATCGTTTGTGCATGTTATGTTGCTTGGTAATTTGTAACGATAAATCATGTATGGAAAATATTATGTGTACTATAATATATATGTATTTCCTTGCTCAAACATGAATACCTAAATGCTCTCATTTTTTTCACTCTACAGTATGTCGGAATGGCATTTGTTTAAGTGCGTTTTTGGACTAGAGTCGCGTTAATGGACCTAAAACAAATTGTTAGCATTTTATACCCTAAGAACAAATTGCTTCACACACATTAAGAAAAATTCCCCATTTACCGTTAAATTCCCTATCAATCTGTCTTTCACATTTCCACTTCTCTCTTGCTCACGCCCACGCCCACGCCACGACTAAAGGATCTTCGAAGCAAGAGCGACAATAAATTTTGTTTTATTTATGAGCATTTAATTTTTGTAACATTAATTTAAACATAACTGCCAAAACATAAATTAGCTTCCGTTTCAAACTAATTATGCCGCCTGCTTCAGTCACAGGCCAAATGCTTCACCCCCGTCTCCTTCAATGGCATGTCCCCTCGGGCCTCTTGTTCATTGTGGCAATCGCTCAAGCATGAAAATCGTTGACTGCACAAAAGGCAGTCCACATTACACACACACACACACGCACTCAAGAATATCACCCGCGGCATAAATTTAAATATATGTACATATTTCTTCTTCCTCTCTCCATTTACCTTAACATTTTCCGTCTTCTTCTCTCTCGCTCTCTCTCAAACTATTACTTACATTGCGTTTTATCTTTTTGGCGGCCCTTCTGTCTGTCACTCGATGATAGCTCTCTCGAAGGAGAGAGTGAAGAGGGAATTTCCCTAAGTGCCGTTACACATGCATTCGGCTGGCATCTCGCATGCATACTATAAATTCTGTGTATGTTTTGCCGCGCTGCTCTTTTGAACTGCCATCAAATTAGTTGCTCATCCAAGCAATTAACCAAATGCGCCCACAGTGCCAAACGAAAGTGACTCGAGCAGAAGAAGAACATCAAGATCAGGGCTGCAGAATATAAAAACAAAAATTATCTTATGCATTTCCACGACAATTTAGAAGATAAGTAAGCAAATATTTATAAATTAAAACTAACCTTATCTTAAAAAAAATTCTTAAACATATTTCATAGTTAAGTGCTTTTTTTTGTGTTATGGCAGCCCTGCTTGAAAAGAGCCGAAAGCACGCCAACATAATAATCATAAATATATCAGACAGCTAACTTTTTGTCGGTTGGCATAATAAAATCCAATTAAAAACCAAAGAAAACAATGTTTACGACCTGACAGCGCCCACTAGTCCACTAAGTGGGGGAGTATGAGTGTGTGTGTGTGTGGAAGGGGAGAGGGGGTTGGCTAAAGGGCTAACACAACAATTGCGTTGAGTTATGTTAATGGCACTGTCTGCGCCCACAAAAGTGGCATCAAATATTATATAATGTTATGCTTCTGCATCCTCACAAAATGCATTTCACAACAGCTGCAGCTTCAGATGGAGAAGGGGGTCGGGGAAAAAGTTATAGCTTGGCGACTCATTATGAAGGAAACAACGGTAGCAAAAACGAAATGCACCAAATAATAATTCCTTAGCCAACACTACATAATTTACACAGACACAAAACGATAAACCGCTAGCTTTGCATATCCTCCCATAACCCTTTTCCCCCCTCTCATTCTGTCAAGTGTC
Source organism: Scaptomyza flava (assembly GCA_030179655.1). Lineage (NCBI taxonomy): Eukaryota > Metazoa > Arthropoda > Insecta > Diptera > Drosophilidae > Scaptomyza > Scaptomyza flava. Next base: position 22,019,023 of record JARNME010000029.1, on the reverse strand, counting down.
AGGCGTAAATCATGAAATTCACAAAGCAGAAGGTGTAGTTTGTGTGTGTTGGAAAATTGACTCTTAAAACTCGAATACATACATACATATTTCCACTGTAACTGTAGAGAATATTTATTGTTTTTGTTGTGGGTGCTGGGCTCAGGGATGGAGAGTTAAACGAGAGTGCTGCTTCCTAAGTCCAGGGTGCTTGCAGTTTATTATTTATGGCTGTCGGGCTGAATACGAATTCATTTTATTTATGAAGCAAGCAAGTCAGCCAAGCGGCCAACCAAAGCAACCAGAAAGGAAAACAGCCAAAACAACCTAAAATTGCCAACTGTGCTCGCTTTTTGTCTGGGCTAAGCCACAGAAAATGCGAAAATTTGTTTTCGCCACAAAGAAACGCGAAGAAGATGAAGAAATAGCAAAAGGGATACGCCAAACAGTAATTAGAGTTATAAAACAGTGGTAAAAGGTTGAAATTGTATCGAACAAATAAAGAACATCTATTAAAATTATTACTTAAACGGTAAAAAAATAATTTTTTAAATTAAATTTTATTTCATTCATTTTTGTTATTTTTATTTATTAATAAATTTCGATTTATTTCTAAGAATAATAATATAATTTTTATTTCTAATATTTAGTATTTATCTGTCTTATTCAGCTACAATTTTCTCAAATCCAAACCTCATTTGAGTTTCGACCAATTTATCTTATTTTATCACAATCTTTTTAGCCTTTAACCCATGGTGCTGTTGCGTAGTGCGCATTACTTGCGTCATTGTCCTTTTGTCCTGCCCTGGCGCCCCAAAGTATGCAATGCGATGCCTTCATAGCCTTGGACATTTACACCATGACTCTTGTGACTCTCTTTGGCCCTGGTAGAGTTAGGTACGTAGCAATTTTCGTGTTGGCTAATTAGCTTTGGGTGTATTGTTTATAAATTTATGACGCATGTTAAATGGGTTTAATTAATTTATGGCACTTTGAGTCCCAAAACAGGGCCAACAACAACAACAGCAGCAACCCTGTCCAAAGAGAGAGAATATTTTCAATTGAATTCTCTCTTGTGAATTATGTTTCGGTTTGTTGAGACAGGCGCCAGAAGTTGAAAAAAGAAGACGAATATGAAAACATCTGACGAACCAATTAAAAACCTAAAACTGCGGTCACTTATCGCCAGCAGGATCAAAGAGAAACACCCGCTGTGCTAGACAACTCTATTAGAAAAACTTCATGATATGAGTGGGACTCAAAAACCAACCCCAATACTACAATATGATAATTATTAGGTTACTCCAACACAAATTTGATTATGCCACCATTCAAACGCACATTTCTCATGCTCAGTTGTGTATGGTGTTACCCTAACGCAGGGTACTACGACTTTGTGCAACTTTAAGATACAAAATGTATACCCCATGTAGAATATAGACTTGTCCCTATGTCTGTCTATCTTCTATATTCTGTTTATGCCTCGGTTCATCAAACTTTCTTACCAAAGAGCTTCTAATATACTTATGCAAGTGTATTCGAATGTTCGTCTTATATTAATCTATCTACTGATTTGTATTGTCATCGTTTTCATTGTTGTTGTTGTTGTTGTCGCACTCAGGCGCCAATGCCCAGAAATGATCAATGGTCGCTAATTAGTGTGTCCTCTCTTTTGGAAACTTTACACATGCTCCCTGCTGCTGCCGCCACGGTCTATAATCTACTGTCTACGGGCTAGCGGGTGCGGTACGGTTACAAGTGTCGTGCCAGGGTTGGATTGGGTCTGCCTTTCAATTGGATTCCCTGTTGTGGCCGCAGGTCATTTATTATTTGTTCTGCTGCCGCTGCCGCTGCCGCTGCCGCTGCTGTTGGCTTTGGACTTGAATTTCAATCATTTTGTAGCTGCATCGATTAGAAACTTGCGATAATGTCGAATGGCGACAAAGTTTTCTGATAGAGGGGGCGCCTACAAATAGTATTCCGACGCCGTTTTACCCACTTTGCAACTTTGGCTTGGCCTGTCTGCAGTTTGTCAATGCATGGAGGAGAAGGCTTATCTGCACTTGGCTGGCAGTAAATTATGTTTTTATCTGCATCTGTGGGTCATGTTCGTTGGCTTTCAGGTCTTCTCTCTCGCCATTGGGCTTCATACTGCCACACACACACATACATAGGTAGTCGTATTTTTGGGACAATGGAAAGCAACGTTGCGCTCAATTTGATTGATGGGAGCCCAGAGCGCTAATGAGCTGCAATTAATAAAGTCATGGACTTTGTTGACCACAACAAACGCTGTTCTTGTTTGTGGTCTACCGAAGCCAGAGACCAGAGACTTGACCGAGAAATGAGGTTGGAAGGGTGTCCAGCTGATTAATGCAAGGCCCGCTAATGAGGTTTTGACTCGCTTGAGAATTTAAGCATAATTCTTCATTAAATGTTACCGAGTAATGATAAATGACAAACATATTCAATAAAGATAACTCCAATTAATAATATATTTCAGCAGTTCGAACTAAAATATCAAAAGATAAATATAAATTTATATCTCATAATTGAAACTGAGCTGCATTAAGAGCTGCTTAGAGTTTATATAAAGTGAATAATAAGGAGGATATCAACATCCTTCTTATAGCATATGTTATGTGTTTAGTTTACTGATAGAAATAATCAAGTATTCCCTACTCAAAACCCCAAATTTCGAACTCGATTTCTCACTATACTACTTTAAACTCGTACTTAAATCAAGAATTTCAAACTCGATTTGAATTGTATTCAAGTTCTCTTATTCTTATTTTAAGAACGTTTGCACTTGAGTTAAGTATTTTTAAACTCATTTCAAGCATTTCATCTTTGATTTAAGCATGTCTGTACTCATTTCGAATCGCGAACACTTAATTCAAGTACATTCGTACTTATTACAGTCAAGCTTCCATATAACGAACCTCAAGGGGACATGAAAAAACTTCGTTATAACGAAAATTCATTATATAGAATGGGTTTTTGACTGAACCAAATTGCAAGGTCTGATTCTTAACTTCGTTGTAAAGGAAATTCGTTGAACGGAAGTTTGGTGTATGGAAGTTCGACTGTAGTCAAAATTGAATGCAGCATCAAATCAACAGGTGTTTGAATTTTACTTTACTTCCCGCTGCAAGGGCATAAATAGTATAAAAACTCTGTAATCTTTGTTTAGTTTCCTCATCTTTACTTTAACACACAAACATTGGGCGCTAATTCCACAAAACAATATTGGATGTTTGACTATTGTAAACTGCTAAGTAAAATATTTCTACGAATTCATCATCAGCACGTACACTGAGAAAATATTAGAGTAGATACTATAATCAAAACGTGGGCGTGTATTTGTTGTGACTCCTTTGAAGTTTTGCCGACACACACTGGCAGCCGTCTGTTCGCCTAATTATCACACTATTTGAGGCATCATAAAATTGGAGTGAGAGAGGAAGGGCGAACTGTCTATGTGTGTGGCTAAAAACAAATAATGAGGCCTTAGTACATAAAAACCTGAAAATAGGCGAAATAAATAAATAATCCATTAATAAAACCGAACAAACTGCAAAACGGTTGTAAATGTAAATGAAATGCAGTCAAAGACAAAACTAGACAAGAGACTCCTCGACAACAAATTCCCCATAATTCTACGTTCAGTTTGTTATGTCGTTTTGTTGTTATGGGGCGCATCATAAACTCATAAAAGTGTAAAAAGCGCGGCGAGATCAAAGACGAAAATATTAAATATATATATCAGTCAGCATATAGCGGTTCTAGCTGGATATATATTGATAGATTTGGTAAAGCTGATTTAAAAAAAAAATATATATATACGCTTTGAATATATAATAAGATTCGAAATTTAAATAATAATTTTATTATAAATATACAGAAAATAAGTTTTGTGTTTTATGCTGTTTTGATTTAGAATTTCTCTCTTTGCTTACCGTAACGTTAGTTGATTTAATATTAAAAAGTGCGTATATTTAAAGGAACTTAGTATTTATTTTTTTTTATAAAATAAAATACTGTAGCTAAATGTAGAAAAAGAGTGCAAGCTAGTCCTAAGACTCTAAGAAAATTAAATTAAATCACTTTAATTTAATAAAAACTCAAATTATTTTAAATTTTTGAAGAAAAAGGTTTATTTATCTTGTATTTCTTTTAAAGATTTAGTTTAAGTTTAAGAGACTTTTCATCAACAATTTTAACGATTTTAGTATTTATTTTGATATAATATTTGTTGAATCTATTAAAATGAATGAAATTTTCATATTTATTATATCGATACAAAAAGGGATTTCCCAAATTCGAAGAACTTTACTGTTCAAAAACCTCTTTACTAGCTAACAATTTTTTTTAGCGGGCAAAAAAACAATCTTGAGTTTGTGCATTAATTTATGCTCGAAGCGCCAAATTAGCAGTCAGCTACATCCGCTTTGGGGGCGTCAAGTTGGCAAACTTAAATCTTGTCCGAGTCCGGCAATTGGAAGTTGCAACTCAACCACACAAACACACACACACATGCACATACACAGACACAGCTGCAGTTGCACATGCAAACTAATAAATTTCATTGATGTGTCTATTTTCGGCTAGTCTGCTTGCTGTTGGGTTGTTTCCCTTCACCTAAGAACCCTAAAGTGCCTGCAGCGGAAGCAATTTGTAGCTATAAGCTGTAATTTCTATGCGGGCAACGCCCCACCCCCCCCCTCTCTCTCTTTAAAACCATGTTGCAATGCTGCCGCAACGCTGCCTAAAAAGACGTCGATAATTCTTAAGAAACGGCGCGAAAATCGACGCAAAATAAAAGCGTGCAAATTTTCGCTGTCAGTTGTGGCATAAAACGTGCAAAGTGAAAGGGGTGTTGGGTGGGGGTTGGAGTGTGGTTGGCGGTTGAAGGTATAGCACTTTGTTAGCCTTATAGCAATTGCTGCACATTTTATTTAACCCTTTTTATGGCCTCATTATGGCCAAAGGGGGCTAAAACGATTCTCGCTCACAGACACAGACAATATATTTTAAAAAGGGGTGTTAAGTTAGTTAGGGGGGGTTGAGGGTCCCAAATGGGCGCAACATGCGGAAATGAGGCTAGGAATCAAGCAAATAAATGTTTTATAAAATGTTCACAGCGAACACACAAACACACACACACTCACACACTTACAGAAAGTAAGTAGCGATATTTCTAGCACTTCTCAAGCCATTAAAATGAAATTTATTGTTTACAATGTTTTATGGGGGGGTTTTTTTTTTGTTCTACGAAAATTTCGTGCTGGCAGTTTACTTGGCAATTTGGTGGAAAATCAGCAAACTAAGAAGAAGCAGAAGAAGAAGTCAGCGATATGAAATAGTGCAAACTTATTGGTACTTTGTCTCCAGTGCTCGTAAGGTGATATATCTTTTCAACTTAAAAGCGCATAGTAAAGGGGATGCAAAGAAAGAGTTGAGATTAATGAGTTAACTTAATATAAACAAAATGTTTCTAGAAATATTGATAAGCTGATTAACTTTCAAATGAATGAAGATAAATTGTTATGAATGAGAATATATTAAAAGCAGATTGCAGTCCTTAAAACCTAACTCTTTCATGAATTATTTCCGCTTACATAAGTGTTTATTTCATTTATTTTATTATACGTTTAATTTATTTATAAATTTAAAAGTACCTATCATCGTTAATCAAAGCAATTTCAATGCCAAAAACTTTTTTCTTGCCGTTGCCGTCTTGATTTAAAACTAGACCAAAATCTTTAACAGTTGCAATTCATAATTCAGCGCAAGAAAAGGGAAAGTATTTTTTGTTTGTGGAAAGAGAAATTAATAGCGACTAAAACTTTCAGACTGCAGTCCCAGTTTTATAGCAACCCCTCTGTTGCCACAACCCTCCCTCGCAACCACACCTAAGCACTTAGTCAGAGGCCGTCGTCGTTTCCTTTTAAACGGGCGGCACAAGTTGGAGCCATAAATTTGCAGAGCGCAACGCAAAATAACCCAAAAAAATGAGAAGAAGAAAAAAAGAATGCAAGACAAGCTTTGCAGCAGCAGCAGCCTCTTAAGTATCTGATAGGTGAGGAGGGGTTAAGGAAGGGGAGGATGCGTCTCCGATGGGGCCTGTATGTGTGTGTGTGTGTGATATCTAGCGCACATTCAGCGCGACGATAAATTTCCCGGCCAAAATGTGTAAATTATAAATACGAGCAATTATTTTAACTCTACTTAACAAATTACCATGCCATAGCATATGGGGCAAAAGGTATAAATTACCGACTTTTACGACTTGCGGAAATTGTATGGCGACGACGACAACGGCGACGACGACGACGACGAGTTTAATTGTATGTGTGTGTGTGTGTGTTGAGGTGATTATGCTTAATTGTGTGTATGTCAGAGAGGCGTCGACGTCGACATCGTCGGCGGTCTGTTCAAGTACAACCCAGGACCCCCGTTACATTCTGCTTCCTGTGTTGGCAGCACCATCAACCACTACCTCACCTACCTCAACTTCTCACCTTCACCTCCCTGCGTGTGGTGCAAAACTTTTCGAATCAACTTTTAAGCAGCCCAAATGACTTTGTGGCCATTTCAAACTCAAGTGTGCGTGTGTGTGTGTGCAGACTGCACGGATGAGGAGCGGGAGGGGGCAAGTGCACACTTGATAACTTGATAAGTTGTGTTTTTGGGTAAAGGTTGGCTGCTTCCTGAGGTTTTGCGTTTTAATTGCAAACAATTTTTCGGATTTTGGTTTTTGCACAACAGGATTTCCTTTTTTTCTTATTTATTTTTAAAGGATGCATGAGCTTGGGACATGAGTATTTAAACTGGATTTGAAATTGTTGCTGGATTGTTTATGCCTGTTAACACTTGTGGCTTTTTAGGGTGAAATAACTTTACTTCGTTACTCCTTACTTTACTACTTAGATAAAAACATATTCAGAGTAAAATACTTAAATATTTTTTCATGACTGTTTTAAGCTATTTGATAACAAATCTTCTACTAACTGTTATTTATGATGATTACATATGAATAATTTACATAATTTTCGACATTTTGCAAGCGCAATTTCTTATAAAAACTTCCCCTTCTTTTTGGAATGGAGGATATAATGAGTGGCGGACTACTTACGACAGCTGCATTCATTGCCAAAGTTGTAAGTTATGTTAACGAAATGCGCTTTGGATTTGCGTTCAGCTTGTGGCCCTCTTTATATTTTTGTTTTTATTTTTTACACTGCGCAAAAATGTTATTTTGTGTTTTTTGTGGCACAAGGGCGCGCGTGCAAAAATAATTTATGGGGACCATCAACAACCCTTAGAGCTGGGAGCTAGAGCTAGAGGAGCACACACACAAAATGATAGATGGCGTGCCAGAATGTCTGGCATGGCATGGCAGCAACTGTGTGGCAGCAACTGTGCGGCATGGCAACTTAGCAATACCAAAGGCAAGAGCAAGAGCACAAAAGCGAAGCAAGTTAACCCAAAACCCATGCCATGGAGACTGCCATATTTCTGGCATATTTCCTTGAGAGCCAAACACAAATGTCACATCAATCTTGTGACCAGTGTTGCGTAAAACGTAAAGAAAATATTCATTTTGTTTTCGAGCCAAATTCATCCCTCTTCAAAAACGAATCAGGTTTCGCGCGTCTCCGCTGCTCTGCTGCATGTTGAAAAAATGATTAATGACTTTCGAGTATGTTGCGCGAATTTTCAAAATGATGAAACGAGTCTACGAATTACTCAACTATATAATAAAGTATATTAACATACAAACCAGAACGTTTGCATAAGCAGATTAATGGAATAAAAGTCACTTCGATTTGAGTTTTTATTTCTGATTTGACACATTTTGACTTTAATTTAATTTTTTCTTTCTTCCTATCTAACTTTATTTTTTATCTTCAATATTGTTAAGGGATCAATCGATTTTCATTCTCATAATCATTTAATATTTTGGTTATGTTTATCTATAAATCATTTTAAAGTTATTTCTCTGTCAAAATTCACCTTAACTGTTTTTTATTTTTTAAAGTAATTTGCAAACAATTTAATAGATTTTTTTGTGCATGTTTCGCGCAGCAGATGTTTGATGAGTTTTATGAGTAGCAATAGGTCAACAGCATGCAATGTAAATATTTGCTTGCATGTTTCGATGCCATTCATGATGTTGTTGTTGTTGCATTTGCCGCATTTGCCGCATCTTTGGTGGGTCATTCCACCTGCCAACTTGGCCACACACTTCAGCTGGGGCATGGCATGAGGTCTGAGGCACATTTTTTTGCTGGGTCAAAACGATTTGAGCGCAAAATGTAGCCGCTTAAGACGGCGACGGCGACAAACGATTTGACAGCAAATGGCAAAAGACGGCAGCTGTTTGGCGATATACCCTATAAAAAACAACTTAACCAAATGGGTGTATTATTGGAGTGTGTAAAAAATGACTTAACAGATTGTGAATATGATCAATTCTTCAATCTGAGTTTGTTAACAGATCTTTTGCATCGGAAAAACCAATCAAGAAGGTTAATGCCTTAATAAATATTTTATTTAGATATTCCTGTGTCAAAAGCATTCAGAAATCTTCGGATTTCAGTTCAAGCTACACAATTTCTGGTAAGCAGGTTTTATTTCTTATTTTTCTTTTGTTTTCTCTTTGGCTTAACATATGTTTCAGGAATAATGGTTTCAAGCTTTTATAGCCTGAAAAATAGACTAAAATATATTTTTAGACAGCATCTTTTAGTCGAGTTTCGATTGATAGGGTATATCACTGCACGTTGCTGTTGTTGCTGGCGTTGCAACTGCAACAACACATGTTGCTTGTCCCACAAGCTGTGTCGTGGTTTTCCATGCGGCGTCTCTCTTGTCGCTGATTAGCATCGCCATCTCGCCATCGCCAGCTCGTGTCAATGCGATAAGCTCTCAAGTCTTAAGTCTCTGGCTTGCATTGCACCGACGCGTCGCCGATGCAGATGCCGTTGCCTTTGCCGACGTGAATGCCACAAATCATTGCCAAACATGCTTTTTATTATGCGACTCGAAGCCAAATAAGCTGGCAAGGTGTGGCTTGCCTCAATTGGCATCGAAGTGGTGCTTAATCTTATGGTGATAAATATTTCCACATTTCTTAAAACTTTACGGTATTTTTTTTTTTATATACTTATATATTTTATCATATAATTGCACATTGCAATGGCTATTTGACCAATCGAGTGTAATGGATACGTTTTCGAATTCAAAATAAATCAATTTCATTAATTTTATAATAAGTTTTACAAGAAGAGATAGTTTCCCGCTGTAGTCGCTATGAGGAGTGTACTTATTAAATATTATATATAAATATGGATTTTCTCATTTGCAGCGGATGAAACAAATAAATTATTAAAAGCATTTATTTTTATTTTATTGAATTGAATTTTTTTTGCTTTTCTAGAATTTTTTGGTTATTTTTTCAAGTTGGAAAATTGTATTATAATATCAATTAAGCTACTTAAAGGCTATTCAATATTGGAAATAATTATTTTATTATTATTATTACCTAAAAACCAATATTTAATTACATTTTTCTTATAAAAATATATTTTTTCTAAGTTTTTTAAATGTATTTTAGTATCACTAAAAATATTTATTCTTAAATGCATTATATATTAATTTAAAACTTTAAAGTAAGGAAAACACCATTGTTTTAATTTAAATAAAGCACTTTTGTGTATACCAACTTAGTCTTTTCTTTACCAAATGAATTCTAATTTTTCAATCTGCTATTTCTAACATAAAATAGTATTTTAGAACTTTACAAATCACTATAATATCTGCTTATAGTTTGGTCATGTTCATATATGTTAACATCATTTAAGCTCCAGCTCCCTTCACATTTATATCCATATAAATTAAAAAATTATATGCCATTTATGTATAAAAATAAGTAAACATGACTAATGAGCTTCCCCGAAAGCAGCAAAGCATTTTTTAAGTGCATCAATTCTTAAATATATCAATTTAAATGTGGCAACCTAACGAGAAAGCTTCCTGCTGAGATCTCGCATGATGTCTCTGCCCCTCACTCTCTACTACATCTCTCCTCCTACCCATTCGGCTGGGGTCTCATTAGCTGCTGCATTCGATGACGCCAAACAAGCCACTTAATTTAAATTTAAATGTTTACTTCTCGCTTTGCGTGTGTGGGGCAAAGTATTTTGTCTTCGTTTTAGTATCCCTCCACTTCTTTGTGTTGCTGTTGCTGTTGCTGTCACGACATGCCAAGATTTATTTTCGGTATTCCATGGCCAACTAAAATGCGCTGTCAGCACAGCAGTTGCTGCCATACATCGGACCCTGCCATTCCGATCCCTCGCCCTCTCTTTCTCTCTCTCTCTCACTCCATATGGACAGCTACATTAGCGTCTGATGGTGGTCTCAGCTCCCTCGGGGACAGACCCACTCGGAGAGTTGCCTCTCATTGCACTTGACACCCGAAATTGATGCGCCCTGCATCCTCGTACCGCACCGACACCAAAAGCCACATTAATTAGGCAAAATATTGACATGTTGATGTGTTTCGGTTTTGTGGCTATTGATTTATTTAATGCACTGTTGGTTGTTTGGTTGGCTGAAGTGTGTTTTCGATTTTCAAATCAATTATCTAACAAGTGGATATTTCCCAGGCTATTGTTTCACTTAACTATTTGACAGATCATTTGTTATTATTTTATCTCCAGCTTCTGTTTGGATCTCATCTTGACTTTTTCCTCTTGGCGTTTCTTTTAAAGGGATTCAGGCGAAGTACAATCTGAAGAAGAGCTCCAAAGCATTGAAGTTTACCTAGAAATTAAAGAGGTAACCAAATCCGATTCAGCTACATCGACCATACTTGCCTTTATCCCTATTAGAACATCTAGACCTATGCTTGTATGCCTTTTCCTGTGCCAACTCAATACCAGACAGGTGCAGATCTATGGTTTTGTGTAGGGAGCCCACGGGAGGTAGTTCTGCGAAAGAAGGTGATTTTGAGCTCAGCTTGTTCAACATAGGTTCATCTCTTTTGTTTTGAATCGCACAATTCTCTGTGGTTTTCTTGAGCAGCAGCCAGGACTGCTGCAGTTTGTTGCCTTCCAAGATTAACTTCTCATAGCCCCTGAGCAGCTTTCTCACATCGACACCAGCCAGTTCCTCGGGCAGGGGCTGTTCACCAAACTGCGTGGATGTTTGACGCAGATCCTCAAAGCGTTGAATCAGCTCTTTGATGCCAACGGAACATTCTTCAACATCAACATCATCATTTGGCATGATCAACGTCAGCGAGATGGTAGATGGGACAACTGATGCTGAGGTTGATTGCGGATCTGTGTTGATATTTCGCAGCATCTCGGCTGTCTGCACCATGAAGCTTTCTTGGCGCTTGCGCAGCTCCTGCAGACGTTCCTTTAGCTCATCCAGATAAGCCAATTGCTGGAAAGTTGGCTGCTTGCACTCCATCCCGAAGGTAACATGAATTTAGCACTAATATTTCACGAAAAAAACATTTGGAAACGTGTTTGTTTGTTGTGTACAGAATTTTGAGATTGTGTTTGTGATTTGTTTTCGGGATGAAAAGTCAAAGCCCGCAGATACTAAGGCTAAATCTGATTGTTCTCGCCCAGTTGACTATGTCGCAATTTATTCAACTCGAATCGCCAGTAAGGAAAAAAGAGGCGTAAACGCCTTTGATTGCCAACCAGTCTGCCAATAGGAGTTAAGATCCAACTGATTACAGACCACCAAAAAATATTTCATTTAAGCTAAAGTCTTAATGCAATCCATTAAGAAAAATGGGGTCGTTTGATTCGCTTGTAAAGCTTGTAGCACATAACATAAAATCGGAATTTCATTAAAAAAAAAAAAAACAGAAAAGGTAAACAAAAATATTTAAAAAAATCAGGTAAAATAAGAATTGAAAAATATATTACAAAAATAATACAAATAATTGTAAGACAAATATAGTAATAAAATGTTACAAATGATGAAATTTTATTGGAAAAATAATAAGTAATCGAAGAAAACTTAATGTATATTTATATGAAAGGTAAAAGGTAACGAAATAATTTAAAATATTTCAAACATTTTGTAACAAAAATCTTAAAATTATATATTACTTTAAAATTTGGCAAACGTTTTTTCTTATGATTTTTGTCTTATTATTTCTTAAGAATGTAATTTATAAGCTCTTTTAGTGGATAGGAAAAATGTTTAAGCAGACTCAAACTATTTAGCATTGGTATTTTAACATTTAGACTATGTAATATTTTATTGACTTCAATGCAATTAATGGTAAAACAATCATAGTTTTAGAAAATGTTGCAAATTTGTATCACTTTTCAATGTTTTTGACTTATTTAAAGTATTGTAACTTTTCATAGTGTATAAAGCAATCGATTAAGCTCGTAACTGTTATCCTATTGCCTTTATGAGCCTCCCCAAAATTGAGATATCGCATGCAATCCAAATTGTCGAGTAAGTTGTAAACGTTGACTGGCTGCGGCGAATTGTGAGTTTCGCGTTAAACAATGGGGAAAGAGGAGAGCTATAAGCTGTGGATGCCCACCAGTGGGTGGTTGTGGGGGAAATGGGGGGTTAAGGTTAGGAATTTCACGAAGCCGAAGTAAAACGTGCCGCTGCCACAAAGAGCAGAGAGTTGATATAAACACCAAAGAGCTAAAAGAAAGACCAGTTAAGAGGTGACAGGAATCCCGAATGCCCGTCCCAAAAAAAAGTTGCGGCTGCTGCTGCTGCTGCTGTTGATTTCACCTGAGGTGAGTCTTAGCCTCCACCTTTTACTCCTCCGCCTTCATCTGCAACTTCTTCAGCAGTTATTTTTGTTGCAATTGTTGTTTTTTCATATTTTTTTAATGCCTTTTTGAGTTGGTAGGCGTGCTACGACACGATTCTCTCTTGCCGATAAGCTGTTGTTATTTTTATGGTGCCGCCAAGATCAGTATTGGTCCCACTGTCAGTACAAGCACTACTCTACCCCTGACGCTACCTCTTTGCCACCATGCCCCCTTTGCTCACTGTTAAGGTGTCTGTAGTGTGGGCTGGCTAGCGACTTAAAGAAGTTAAAATTATTACAGGGCAATTGTCTTGATCGTTGATTTATGTGCGCCTTTGTTGTCCAACGAACAAAAAAACAGAAACAACAACAACTCTTGAGGCGAATTTGTTGCTGTTGCTGTGGCTGCGGCTGCTGTTGTTGATATTTATTAGGCGGTTCCACAACACAACACAAATCAGCAACAACAATGCAATTTATGCAATATGGGAAGTTGATTATGCCCTTTTTGCCAGTAGCCACTGTTTTTTCCTTTTGAAGAGAAGCTGATGAAACAAGAGACATTCCCATGACAAGCTGAAGTTGTCCGAAAAGTCGAAAGATCCATGTTGATTTGCCATCATTTTGAAAAAATCGTTTGCTTTCATTTCGCGAAAAATGTAATCGCTAAGCCTTAGGCGTTTGGGCTGTGTCTTGATAGCAGTCAGTCAGATATGTGTGTTTGTGTTTGAGTTTCATGCAGGGTTTTTATTATTATTCATTTTAATGCAATCAATAGAAGGAATTTAATTAATTTTTTATAATTGTAATTTATAATCATCTTAAGCTTTTCTGCAACAAATTTCATGCGTTATTCTATTGAATCATTTTTATAAGTATATATTTTGTATAAGTCTCATTAGTGGATCAAGCAACTTCCATTTAATTATAGGCTTTAACTAAGCCGCCTTTGGCTTACATCAATGCTAATGTCATAACAACGCCTCCTCCTCATCTGCACTTCCTGCGGCTGTCATCCCTTTTTCATTTTTTTGTTTTTTGAATAATATTTCTTATTCTCTGTGTTGCACGATTGAACAATTCGCCAAAGTTGCAAAAGTCGCCCGTTTGAAATTGCCTCAAACTTAATGATTTCATCTTTCATTGAATTCAAATTTGTTGTTGCCGCAGGGGCAGCAACACAACAACGTTGCAGCTGTGTTCGTATGTACGTGGAAGGATGCAAAGGAATGGAGTTTCAATGTGGGCGTGCCTCCATCTATACGCCCCTCAAGTTTTGTGGCAGTCTGTGGCTGACTGTTGATAGCCGCAGCCGCCGTCGTCGTTGCCGTCGTTGCTGTCGTTGCCGCCGTTGCCGCTGTCGGACGATATAACGAATTTATTATTTATTTCACCTGACAGCCAGGCCAACAGAGTCTATAAATTTCCCTAGTCCATGGTCGTGGTTGTTCTTGTTGTGAACTCGCAATTGTATTTATGGCCTATTGCTTGGCGGGGAACCTCAACCGTTCGCACATATATGAAAATGAAATTATTGATAAGCTATATACACTATATAGTTGGTTATTTGATTGAAATGACCGCCGTTTGCCGCTCTCCACTGCTTGGGAACAGCTTCATTTAGCATCGTTCGAAATAAGTTGAAAAACTTTTTTTAACCCAACATTCAGCTTGCAGTCATAATTTGTATGCTGCTTTCCAGCCAGATTATTTCAGGTCTCTCTCTCTCGCTCTCTCTGTATCTGTGTGTATTTTATTATGAATTGCTCTTAACGATGTTCCATTTTTCATGTGCGCATTCATAAACCTTTTTCTCATTTATCTGCTACAGACTCCGATTCCTATGGGGAATTGCAAGCTGCTTCGTTCTCTTGGGCACTTTTGCTGGGTTCCTTGCTGGGGGACCTTGTGTTCGTACGCGCGGCAAGTGAATGAATAATTGCAACAGGGTGTTGTAAGCAGAGCTTGCGGCACACTAGAGTCGCTTCAATTATAAGCCTCGTTTCCCCTCCCAAAGGCACTCGGAGTGTCGATTGTTCAGTTAGAGGTTTTTTGAATAATTCGACAGCTGTCAAAGTCAAGACACAAAATTTCTATGATAATATTTATTTTAGCAACCCAAACGGTAATATATAGCTATCTAAGTTTTTCACGATATGCTAGCATATTCATCGTAGGTTAACCTTAAGTTTAGATTTTTTTAAAAATACTTGAAAAATAGGTAACGCCGTATAAAAAATAGTATGCATATCCCTTAGTTTAAAACTGTTATTATATAAAGTGTTGATTAAATCGAGCGGTCTTATTAAATCTTTAACCAGCAGAATTGTGGTAAAAGGTAATTTGTCTTTAAATATTTGAGGTACTTTTTCTTTAAGCAGCTGCAAGCCCAATTACCCTTCTCCAATTCCACTACACTGGAAAAAAGAGACAGACCAACAGAGAGGCAAAGAGAGACAAAGTGTATATATCGTTCAGCTTTGGCTTTCGGTGCGGCTGTCAAAAGCGCAGCGGGCAGTAAAAATCGCGGCAAGCACAATTGAAAAACGGAGCCAGATCACAAAGAGTTAAAGGGGGGAAAAAGGCACTGGAGATGCACTGTTGTGAGTGAAGGAGTGCGGCGGCAAACACTCCACACTTGTCAACAGCGGCTCTACTGATTGTCTACCCCTGTCTAACTAATAGCGAGAGAGAGAGAGAGAGAGACCAAATGCTGGAGCCAGGTCGAGGCTGAAACGAGACTCACGCTTATGCTCACAAATCATAAATTGCCGCCTTAAAATTTATCTTCAATTTTCGAGACCCCATGTGGTGCTTAGCGAATGGTGTTTTGAAATTTATTGCTGCATTTGCAATAAATATTGTCAGTTGGTACAACCGGTGAGAGAGAGAGAAGGTTAAAGAGAGGAAGGAAGCTGCTGCTGTTGCTTTGGCGGCAACGTTTCGCTCTCTTTCTCTCCGCTGTCTGAAACGCCTCTCAACACCACAGCTCCCCACACCACACTCCCATTGCTCCTTCTCTGCATTGTTTATTGTTTTCGTGCATATTAATGTACGTTGATTGCGAGCCAAGGGAGCCCTGAGAGGCACTGGGCGAGAGCTCGAAGCCACAAGCCACAAGCCTTCTCTCTCTCTCTCGCTCTCTCAGGGCAGTTAGCAGCTGCCATTGTGAACGAGGGTCCCTGGTTTCCTGCTCCCTGGTCGTCCAGTTCCAGTCAAATGGTTAATTTACAGCGCGAGAAATTGATTGCCAGTTTTGAAAGAGATCTCCCCTCCTACCCCCAATACACAATTAGTGGGGTGTGTCTCTCAAAAATTTGTTGGTTAATTGTGGCTTGTTTCTTGTTGTTTTTCTTATTTTTTGCAACAAACATTTATTGGCCGACGATATTTGCCAACTTAATTACAGCCGAGGTGTTATCGAATCATCATCAGAGTACAGTATAAAAAACAGTGTTTAAAGCAATCAACAAATGATATATGCGAGGTAATTAATAAAAAGACGAAAGCAAATGTCGGACAATGCAAATAGCTGATGAGAATGCGAACGCGTAATGGAAAAATAAATATTATGGCAAAATATATAAATATATGCGAGTTATTATCGATTAAAAATTTGTCTAATATTACTAATTTATAATAAACAAATTACTTCAAATCATTCTATAACAATATATCATTTGACAATTAATAAGAGAATCATATTAAATTCATAATTTATAAATAAAAATACCATTTCTTTACGTAGGGCTAGACAGTTTTTATAGAGTAAACCAAACAATTTGCAGAAGCAGCGGAGACATTCGTTTTCAGAACGGCGGAGCTATGACACTTAGAAAAACCTATCTACGCGCAACGATTTTAAGCAAATTATCCTGACACACAAACGTCAAAAATGAACCGATTTTCAAAAGGAAAACCTTAAAAGTAATAGTTTGACTGGTAAAATAAAACTGCGTTTAAATAATAACAATTATATGAAATTAGATTTTTGGTCAGATTGCATGTGAAAAACTTATGCCAATAAATCGACTTGGGCATTGGTAAAATCTTTCGACTTCCATAACTTCGGCAAAACTGACCCGATTTTCAAAGGCTTTTATAACAGAACTGCATTTAAATAATTACATTTAAATGAAATTTGATTTTTGGTCATATTGCATGTGAAAAACATATGCCAAAAAATCGACTTGACCATTGGTAAAATCTTTTGACATCAATCAAATGAATTTAGATTTTTGGTCAAAATTCATGTCAAAGTTCTATGCCAATAAATCGACTTGGGCATTGGTAAAATCTTTCGACTTCCATAACTTCGGCAAAACTGACCCGATTTTCAAAAGCATTAGCTTAAAATTCATGGTTTGGCACCAAGAATAAAACTGCATTTAAGTTATTTCATTTAAATAAAATTCGATTTTTGGTCATATGCATGTTAAATTTTATGCCAAAAAATCGACATCATCATATGGCAAATCTTTCGACTTCCATAACTTCGGCAAAACTGACCCGATTTTCAAAAGCAATAGCTTAAAATTCATGGCTTGGCACCAAGAATAAAACTGCATTTAAGTTATTTCATTTAAATAAAATTCGATTTTTGGTCATATGCATGTTAAACTTTTATTCCAAAAAGTCGACATCATCATTTGGCAAATCTTTCGACTTCCATAACTTCGGCAAAACTGACCCGATTTTCAAAAGCAATAGCTTAAAATTCATGGTTTGGCACCAAGAATAAAACTGCATTTAAGTTATTTCATTTAAATAAAATTCGATTTTTGGTCATATGCATGTTAAAATTTTATGCCAAAAAATCGACATCATCATATGGCAAATCTTTCGACTTCCATAACTTCGGCAAAACTGACCCGATTTTCAAAAGCAATAGCTTAAAATTCATGGTTTGGCACCAAGAATAAAACTGCATTTAAGTTATTTCATTTAAATAAAATTAGATTTTTGGTCATATGCATGTTAAAATTTTATTCCAAAAAATCGACATCATCATTGGCAAATCTTTCGACTTCCATAACTTCGGCAAAACTGACCCGATTTTCAAAAGCAATAGCTTAAAATTCATGGTTTGGCACCAAGAATAAAACTGCATTTAAGTTATTTCATTTAAATAAAATTCGATTTTTGGTCATATGCATGTTAAAATTTTATGCCAAAAAATCGACATCATCATTTGGCAAATCTTTCGACTTCCATAACTTCGGCAAAACTGACCCGATTTTCAAAAGCAATAGCTTAAAATTCATGGCTTGGCACCAAGAATAAAACTGCATTTAAGTTATTTCATTTAAATAAAATTCGATTTTTGGTCATATGCATGTTAAAATTTTATGCCAAAAATCGACATCATCATATGGCAAATCTTTCGACTTCCATAACTTCGGCAAAACTGACCCGATTTTCAAAAGCAATAGCTTAAAATTCATGGTTTGGCACCAAGAATAAAACTGCATTTAAGTTATTTCATTTAAATAAAATTCGATTTTTGGTCATATGCATGTTAAAATTTTATGCCAAAAATCGACATCATCATTTGGCAAATCTTTCGACTTCCATAACTTCGGCAAAACTGACCCGATTTTCAAAAGCAATAGCTTAAAATTCATGGTTTGGCACCAAGAATAAAACTGCATTTAAGTTATTTCATTTAAATAAAATTCGATTTTTGGTCATATGCATGTTAAAATTTTATGCCAAAAATCGACATCATCATTTGGCAAATCTTTCGACTTCCATAACTTCGGCAAAACTGACCCGATTTTCAAAAGCAATAGCTTAAAATTCATGGTTTGGCACCAAGAATAAAACTGCATTTAAGTTATTTCATTTAAATAAAATTAGATTTTTGGTCATATGCATGTTAAAATTTTATGCCAAAAATCGACATCATCATTTGGCAAATCTTTCGACTTCCATAACTTCGGCAAAACTGACCCGATTTTCAAAAGCAATAGCTTAAAATTCATGGCTTGGCACCAAGAATAAAACTGCATTTAAGTTATTTCATTTAAATAAAATTCGATTTTTGGTCATATGCATGTTAAAATTTTATGCCAAAAAATCGACATCATCATTTGGCAAATCTTTCGACTTCCATAACTTCGGCAAAACTGACCCGATTTTCAAAAGCAATAGCTTAAAATTCATGGCTTGGCACCAAGAATAAAACTGCATTTAAGTTATTTCATATAAATAAAATTCGATTTTTGGTCATATGCATGTTAAACTTTTATTCCAAAAAGTCGACATCCTCATTTGGCAAATCTTTCGACTTCCATAACTTCGGCAAAACTGACCCGATTTTCAAAAGCAATAGCTTAAAATTCATGGTTTGGCACCAAGAATAAAACTGCATTTAAGTTATTTCATTTAAATAAAATTCGATTTTTGGTCATATGCATGTTAAAATTTTATGCCAAAAATCGACATCATCATTTGGCAAATCTTTCGACTTCCATAACTTCGGCAAAACTGACCCGATTTTCAAAAGCAATAGCTTAAAATTCATGGTTTGGCACCAAGAATAAAACTGCATTTAAGTTATTTCATTTAAATAAAATTCGATTTTTGGTCATATGCATGTTAAAATTTTATGCCAAAAAGTCGACATCCTCATTTGGCAAATCTTTCGACTTCCATAACTTCGGCAAAACTGACCCGATTTTCAAAAGCAATAGCTTAAAATTCATGGTTTGGCACCAAGAATAAAACTGCATTTAAGTTATTTCATTTAAATAAAATTCGATTTTTGGTCATATGCATGTTAAAATTTTATGCCAAAAATCGACATCATCATTTGGCAAATCTTTCGACTTCCATAACTTCGGCAAAACTGACCCGATTTTCAAAAGCAATAGCTTAAAATTCATGGTTTGGCACCAAGAATAAAACTGCATTTAAGTTATTTCATTTAAATAAAATTCGATTTTTGGTCATATGCATGTTAAAATTTTATGCCAAAAAATCGACATCATCATTTGGCAAATCTTTCGACTTCCATAACTTCGGCAAAACTGACCCGATTTTCAAAAGCAATAGCTTAAAATTCATGGTTTGGCACCAAGAATAAAACTGCATTTAAGTATTTCATTTAAATAAAATTCGATTTTTGGTCATATGCATGTTAAAATTTTATTCCAAAAAATCGACATCCTCATTTGGCAAATCTTTCGACTTCCATAACTTCGGCAAAACTGACCCGATTTTCAAAAGCAATAGCTTAAAATTCATGGCTTGGCACCAAGAATAAAACTGCATTTAAGTTATTTCATTTAAATAAAATTCGATTTTTGGTCATATGCATGTTAAAATTTTATGCCAAAAGATCGACATCATCATTTGGCAAATCTTTCGACTTCCATAACTTCGGCAAAACTGACCCGATTTTCAAAAGCAATAGCTTAAAATTCATGGCTTGGCACCAAGAATAAAACTGCATTTAAGTTATTTCATTTAAATAAAATTCGATTTTTGGTCATATGCATGTTAAAATTTTATGCCAAAAATCGACATCATCATTTGGCAAATCTTTCGACTTCCATAACTTCGGCAAAACTGACCCGATTTTCAAAAGCAATAGCTTAAAATTCATGGTTTGGCACCAAGAATAAAACTGCATTTAAGTTATTTCATTTAAATAAAATTCGATTTTTGGTCATATGCATGTTCAAATTTTATGCCAAAAGATCGACATCCTCATGTGGCAAATCTTTCGACTTCCATAACTTCGGCAAAACTGACCCGATTTTCAAAAGCAATAGCTTAAAATTCATGGTTTGGCACCAAGAATAAAACTGCATTTAAGTTATTTCATTTAAATAAAATTCGATTTTTGGTCATATGCATGTTAAAATTTTATGCCAAAAAATCGACATCCTCATTTGGCAAATCTTTCGACTTCCATAACTTCGGCAAAACTGACCCGATTTTCAAAAGCAATAGCTTAAAATTCATGGCTTGGCACCAAGAATAAAACTGCATTTAAGTTATTTCATTAAATAAAATTCGATTTTTGGTCATATGCATGTTAAAATTTTATGCCAAAAATCGACATCATCATTTGGCAAATCTTTCGACTTCCATAACTTCGGCAAAACTGACCCGATTTTCAAAAGCAATAGCTTAAAATTCATGGTTTGGCACCAAGAATAAAACTGCATTTAAGTTATTTCATTTAAATAAAATTCGATTTTTGGTCATATGCATGTTAAAATTTTATGCCAAAAATCGACATCATCATTTGGCAAATCTTTCGACTTCCATAACTTCGGCAAAACTGACCCGATTTTCAAAAGCAATAGCTTAAAATTCATGGTTTGGCACCAAGAATAAAACTGCATTTAAGTTATTTCATTTAAATAAAATTCGATTTTTGGTCATATGCATGTTAAAATTTTATGCCAAAAAATCGACATCATCATTTGGCAAATCTTTCGACTTCCATAACTTCGGCAAAACTGACCCGATTTTCAAAAGCAATAGCTTAAAATTCATGGTTTGGCACCAAGAATAAAACTGCATTTAAGTTATTTCATTTAAATAAAATTCGATTTTTGGTCATATGCATGTTAAAATTTTATGCCAAAAATCGACATCATCATTTGGCAAATCTTTCGACTTCCATAACTTCGGCAAAACTGACCCGATTTCAAAAGCAATAGCTTAAAATTCATGGTTTGGCACCAAGAATAAAACTGCATTTAAGTTATTTCATTTAAATAAAATTCGATTTTTGGTCATATGCATGTTAAAATTTTATGCCAAAAATCGACATCATCATTTGGCAAATCTTTCGACTTCCATAACTTCGGCAAAACTGACCCGATTTTCAAAAGCAATAGCTTAAAATTCATGGTTTGGCACCAAGAATAAAACTGCATTTAAGTTATTTCATTTAAATAAAATTCGATTTTTGGTCATATGCATGTTAAAATTTTATGCCAAAAATCGACATCATCATATGGCAAATCTTTCGACTTCCATAACTTCGGCAAAACTGACCCGATTTTCAAAAGCAATAGCTTAAAATTCATGGTTTGGCACCAAGAATAAAACTGCATTTAAGTTATTTCATTTAAATAAAATTCGATTTTTGGTCATATGCATGTTAAAATTTTATGCCAAAAATCGACATCATCATTTGGCAAATCTTTCGACTTCCATAACTTCGGCAAAACTGACCCGATTTTCAAAAGCAATAGCTTAAAATTCATGGTTTGGCACCAAGAATAAAACTGCATTTAAGTTATTTCATTTAAATAAAATTCGATTTTTGGTCATATGCATGTTAAAATTTTATTCCAAAAATCGACATCATCATTTGGCAAATCTTTCGACTTCCATAACTTCGGCAAAACTGACCCGATTTTCAAAAGCAATAGCTTAAAATTCATGGTTTGGCACCAAGAATAAAACTGCATTTAAGTTATTTCATTAAATAAAATTCGATTTTTGGTCATATGCATGTTAAAATTTTATTCCAAAAATCGACATCCTCATTTGGCAAATCTTTCGACTTCCATAACTTCGGCAAAACTGACCCGATTTTCAAAAGCAATAGCTTAAAATTCATGGTTTGGCACCAAGAATAAAACTGCATTTAAGTTATTTCATTTAAATAAAATTCGATTTTTGGTCATATGCATGTTAAAATTTTATGCCAAAAAATCGACATCATCATGTGGCAAATCTTTCGACTTCCATAACTTCGGCAAAACTGACCCGATTTTCAAAAGCAATAGCTTAAAATTCATGGTTTGGCACCAAGAATAAAACTGCATTTAAGTTATTTCATTATAATAAAATTCGATTTTTGGTCATATGCATGTTAAAATTTTATTCCAAAAAATCTACATCCTCATTTGGCAATCTTTCGACTTCCATAACTTCGGCAAAACTGACCCGATTTTCAAAAGCAATAGCTTAAAATTCATGGTTTGGCACCAAGAATAAAACTGCATTTAAGTTATTTCATTTAAATAAAATTCGATTTTTGGTCATATGCATGTTAAAATTTTATGCCAAAAAATCGACATCATCATTTGGCAAATCTTTCGACTTCCATAACTTCGGCAA
The DNA here is from genome assembly GCA_030179655.1 of Scaptomyza flava. Lineage (NCBI taxonomy): Eukaryota > Metazoa > Arthropoda > Insecta > Diptera > Drosophilidae > Scaptomyza > Scaptomyza flava. The sequence continues at coordinate 21,996,135 of JARNME010000029.1, read as the reverse complement.
AACTGACCCGATTTTCAAAAGCAATAGCTTAAAATTCATGGTTTGGCACCAAGAATAAAACTGCATTTAAGTTATTTCATTTAAATAAAATTCGATTTTTGGTCATATGCATGTTAAAATTTTATGCCAAAAAATCGACATCATCATTTGGCAAATCTTTCGACTTCCATAACTTCGGCAAAACTGACCCGATTTTCAAAAGCAATAGCTTAAAATTCATGGCTTGGCACCAAGAATAAAACTGCATTTAAGTTATTTCATTTAAATAAAATTCGATTTTTGGTCATATGCATGTTAAAATTTTATGCCAAAAATCGACATCATCATTTGGCAAATCTTTCGACTTCCATAACTTCGGCAAAACTGACCCGATTTTCAAAAGCAATAGCTTAAAATTCATGGTTTGGCACCAAGAATAAAACTGCATTTAAGTTATTTCATTTAAATAAAATTCGATTTTTGGTCATATGCATGTTAAAATTTTATGCCAAAAATCGACATCATCATTTGGCAAATCTTTCGACTTCCATAACTTCGGCAAAACTGACCCGATTTTCAAAAGCAATAGCTTAAAATTCATGGTTTGGCACCAAGAATAAAACTGCATTTAAGTTATTTCATTTAAATAAAATTCGATTTTTGGTCATATGCATGTTAAAATTTTATGCCAAAAATCGACATCATCATTTGGCAAATCTTTCGACTTCCATAACTTCGGCAAAACTGACCCGATTTTCAAAAGCAATAGCTTAAAATTCATGGTTTGGCACCAAGAATAAAACTGCATTTAAGTTATTTCATTTAAATAAAATTCGATTTTTGGTCATATGCATGTTAAAATTTTATGCCAAAAAATCGACATCCTCATTTGGCAAATCTTTCGACTTCCATAACTTCGGCAAAACTGACCCGATTTTCAAAAGCAATAGCTTAAAATTCATGGTTTGGCACCAAGAATAAAACTGCATTTAAGTTATTTCATTTAAATAAAATTCGATTTTTGGTCATATGCATGTTAAAATTTTATGCCAAAAATCGACATCATCATTTGGCAAATCTTTCGACTTCCATAACTTCGGCAAAACTGACCCGATTTTCAAAAGCAATAGCTTAAAATTCATGGTTTGGCACCAAGAATAAAACTGCATTTAAGTTATTTCATTTAAATAAAATTCGATTTTTGGTCATATGCATGTTAAAATTTTATGCCAAAAATCGACATCATCATTTGGCAAATCTTTCGACTTCCATAACTTCGGCAAAACTGACCCGATTTTCAAAAGCAATAGCTTAAAATTCATGGTTTGGCACCAAGAATAAAACTGCATTTAAGTTATTTCATTTAAATAAAATTCGATTTTTGGTCATATGCATGTTAAAATTTTATTCCAAAAATCGACATCATCATTTGGCAAATCTTTCGACTTCCATAACTTCGGCAAAACTGACCCGATTTTCAAAAGCAATAGCTTAAAATTCATGGCTTGGCACCAAGAATAAAACTGCATTTAAGTTATTTCATTTAAATAAAATTCGATTTTTGGTCATATGCATGTTAAAATTTTATGCCAAAAGATCGACATCATCATTTGGCAAATCTTTCGACTTCCATAACTTCGGCAAAACTGACCCGATTTTCAAAAGCAATAGCTTAAAATTCATGGCTTGGCACCAAGAATAAAACTGCATTTAAGTTATTTCATTTAAATAAAATTCGATTTTTGGTCATATGCATGTTAAAATTTTATGCCAAAAATCGACATCATCATTTGGCAAATCTTTCGACTTCCATAACTTCGGCAAAACTGACCCGATTTTCAAAAGCAATAGCTTAAAATTCATGGTTTGGCACCAAGAATAAAACTGCATTTAAGTTATTTCATTTAAATAAATTTCGATTTTTGGTCATATGCATGTTAACATTTTATGCCAAAAATCGACATCATCATATGGCAAATCTTTCGACTTCCATAACTTCGGCAAAACTGACCCGATTTTCAAAAGCAATAGCTTAAAATTCATGGTTTGGCACCAAGAATAAAACTGCATTTAAGTTATTTCATTTAAATAAAATTCGATTTTTGGTCATATGCATGTTAAAATTTTATGCCAAAAAATCGACATCATCATTTGGCAAATCTTTCGACTTCCATAACTTCGGCAAAACTGACCCGATTTTCAAAAGCAATAGCTTAAAATTCATGGCTTGGCACCAAGAATAAAACTGCATTTAAGTTATTTCATTTAAATAAAATTCGATTTTTGGTCATATGCATGTTAAAATTTTATTCCAAAAAGTCGACATCCTCATTTGGCAAATCTTTCGACTTCCATAACTTCGGCAAAACTGACCCGATTTTCAAAAGCAATAGCTTAAAATTCATGGTTTGGCACCAAGAATAAAACTGCATTTAAGTTATTTCATTTAAATAAAATTCGATTTTTGGTCATATGCATGTTAAAATTTTATGCCAAAAATCGACATCATCATTTGGCAAATCTTTCGACTTCCATAACTTCGGCAAAACTGACCCGATTTTCAAAAGCAATAGCTTAAAATTCATGGTTTGGCACCAAGAATAAAACTGCATTTAAGTTATTTCATTTAAATAAAATTCGATTTTTGGTCATATGCATGTTAAAATTTTATGCCAAAAAATCGACATCATCATTTGGCAAATCTTTCGACTTCCATAACTTCGGCAAAACTGACCCGATTTTCAAAAGCAATAGCTTAAAATTCATGGTTTGGCACCAAGAATAAAACTGCATTTAAGTTATTTCATTTAAATAAAATTCGATTTTTGGTCATATGCATGTTAAAATTTTATGCCAAAAAATCGACATCATCATTTGGCAAATCTTTCGACTTCCATAACTTCGGCAAAACTGACCCGATTTTCAAAAGCAATAGCTTAAAATTCATGGTTTGGCACCAAGAATAAAACTGCATTTAAGTTATTTCATTTAAATAAAATTCGATTTTTGGTCATATGCATGTTAAAATTTTATGCCAAAAATCGACATCATCATTTGGCAAATCTTTCGACTTCCATAACTTCGGCAAAACTGACCCGATTTTCAAAAGCAATAGCTTAAAATTCATGGTTTGGCACCAAGAATAAAACTGCATTTAAGTTATTTCATTTAAATAAAATTCGATTTTTGGTCATATGCATGTTAAAATTTTATGCCAAAAATCGACATCATCATTTGGCAAATCTTTCGACTTCCATAACTTCGGCAAAACTGACCCGATTTTCAAAAGCAATAGCTTAAAATTCATGGTTTGGCACCAAGAATAAAACTGCATTTAAGTTATTTCATTTAAATAAAATTCGATTTTTGGTCATATGCATGTTAAAATTTTATGCCAAAAATCGACATCATCATTTGGCAAATCTTTCGACTTCCATAACTTCGGCAAAACTGACCCGATTTTCAAAAGCAATAGCTTAAAATTCATGGCTTGGCACCAAGAATAAAACTGCATTTAAGTTATTTCATTAAATAAAATTCGATTTTTGGTCATATGCATGTTAAAATTTTATTCCAAGAAATCGACATCATCATTTGGCAAATCTTTCGACTTCCATAACTTCGGCAAAACTGACCCGATTTTCAAAAGCAATAGCTTAAAATTCATGGTTTGGCACCAAGAATAAAACTGCATTTAAGTTATTTCATTAAATAAAATTCGATTTTTGGTCATATGCATGTTAAAATTTTATTCCAAAAAATCGACATCATCATTTGGCAAATCTTTCGACTTCCATAACTTCGGCAAAACTGACCCGATTTTCAAAAGCAATAGCTTAAAATTCATGGTTTGGCACCAAGAATAAAACTGCATTTAAGTTATTTCATTTAAATAAAATTCGATTTTTGGTCATATGCATGTTAAATTTTATGCCAAAAATCGACATCATCATTTGGCAAATCTTTCGACTTCCATAACTTCGGCAAAACTGACCCGATTTTCAAAAGCAATAGCTTAAAATTCATGGTTTGGCACCAAGAATAAAACTGCATTTAAGTTATTTCATTTAAATAAAATTCGATTTATGGTCACATGCATGTTCAAATTTTATGCCAAAAGATCGACATCCTCATGTGGCAAATCTTTCGACTTCCATAACTTCGGCAAAACTGACCCGATTTTCAAAAGCAATAGCTTAAAATTCATGGCTTGGCACCAAGAATAAAACTGCATTTAAGTTATTTCATTTAAATAAAATTCGATTTTTGGTCATATGCATGTTAAAATTTTATTCCAAAAATCGACATCATCATTTGGCAAATCTTTCGACTTCCATAACTTCGGCAAAACTGACCCGATTTTCAAAAGCAATAGCTTAAAATTCATGGTTTGGCACCAAGAATAAAACTGCATTTAAGTTATTTCATTTAAATAAAATTCGATTTTTGGTCATATGCATGTTAAAATTTTATGCCAAAAATCGACATCATCATTTGGCAAATCTTTCGACTTCCATAACTTCGGCAAAACTGACCCGATTTTCAAAAGCAATAGCTTAAAATTCATGGCTTGGCACCAAGAATAAAACTGCATTTAAGTTATTTCATTTAAATAAAATTCGATTTTTGGTCATATGCATGTTAAAATTTTATGCCAAAAATCGACATCATCATTTGGCAAATCTTTCGACTTCCATAACTTCGGCAAAACTGACCCGATTTTCAAAAGCAATAGCTTAAAATTCATGGTTTGGCACCAAGAATAAAACTGCATTTAAGTTATTTCATTTAAATAAAATTCGATTTTTGGTCATATGCATGTTAAAATTTTATTCCAAAAAGTCGACATCATCATTTGGCAAATCTTTCGACTTCCATAACTTCGGCAAAACTGACCCGATTTTCAAAAGCAATAGCTTAAAATTCATGGTTTGGCACCAAGAATAAAACTGCATTTAAGTTATTTCATTTAAATAAAATTCGATTTTTGGTCATATGCATGTTAAAATTTTATGCCAAAAATCGACATCATCATTTGGCAAATCTTTCGACTTCCATAACTTCGGCAAAACTGACCCGATTTTCAAAAGCAATAGCTTAAAATTCATGGTTTGGCACCAAGAATAAAACTGCATTTAAGTTATTTCATATTGTTGTGGTAGAGGGTTGCTTTTCCTGATGTACGATATGGTGTTCGTGGGATTCCGTCGCACTTCGCTGAAAACTGCCTTTTTTCAGGAACCAAAAAGAACTCGCGCGTCTGTTCACTTTCAAAGGTTTATTCAGATTAAAAAATACATGTTTTGAGAGTACCTTAGAACTAGCCTTAATGTTACATGTTGCCAACGTGTGGTGAGTTTACGACCACTGCAGAGAGAGTAATATATAAAACGGCAACTCCCTGTTCACTGCCTGCTTTTAGGCATGAACATACCGCCCCCCTTGCAGCGTCATGCAAAAAGAAAAGGATAATAATATTTACAAAAAGAATGGAATTCCGCTACGGAGCCCATGCTTCTATTGGTGGGCGCATGAGCCGGACAACATCCAGCCGAACACCGTGTTTTGCGCCAACGGACCTCCTTGACTCGGAATCACCCCCGACAGGATGATCTCTGAATAGATGTCAGCCCCCAACACCAGGCTAGTCGTGATTGACCGGAACCAGCGGTCGTCTGCCAGAGTAATATTCGCCGTGTTGGCGCAATGCTGCTCCGCTATGTCCTTGATGGGGGTAAGGATTTTGGTTGGCATCGCCTGAAGAATGACCTCCTTCTGGAATTCGGAGGAGCGCGACTTGATCACGGCCGTGCACGCTCTGTCGTTACCGACCCGAGTGACGGAAAGCCCGAGGGCCGTTGCCAAGGGCGTGTCGATACGACTGAGCGGACAGCACGGGTCGACTACAGCTCGCATGTCGAATATCTTGGACCCCGTGTCAAGTCTCACAATCGCTGTCGGCAGCACTGTTGTCCGCTGCCGCTCCATGATTGACGAAAGCGACAACGGTCGTACCGAAGGTGATGGAGATGGTGAAACGGAAGGCTGTGGGGAGCCAGGTCGAGCCCGGGGTGCCGGTCGTGTGGGTGCCAACGAGCGTGGCTGTGCCTCGTGCATGTGTAGGAGGGTGTGGTGGTCGCCCTGGCACACGTGGCATCGGTCTTTACGACGGCACGTCGCTCCCGAGTGCTGGTGAGCGAGGCATTTTGGGCAGTATTTGTTAATTAGTACGGCCCGTAATCTCTTTTCGGCCGCCAAACGCATGAAACGCTGGCATTTCCGCAACGCGTGAATACCGCGGCACACGCGGCATCGGAAGGATGCCGTTCCTTTTGGGCCCTTCTTGAATTGTACCTTCTGGGGTGCCATCCTGCTGCGTAATGAAAAAAGAGAACGAGACGGAAATTAGACATGGTAGGATTAGAAGGTATTTTTCGACTGGTTTCCAGTCTCTGCGGGAAGCAATATCAGCTTCGCTATTGGACGCTTAATAACGCCTCGGGCAGTTAAGACGTCGACTACTCGGACTTTGAGATCGACGCCAGGATATGTATTCTGGATTCGCCCTAGGCGCCATTCATTCGGTGGAAGATTATCTTCTTTGATAATCACGAGATCATTTGGTTGGAGATCTCGAGATGGCAACTGCCATTTATTCCTTTTGTGGAGCTCCTTGAGGTATTCCTCTTTCCACCGGAGACAGAAATGTTGATGGAGCGACTTAAGGCGCTGCCAGCGATTCAAAATAGACGCTGCGTCTGCTCCAATTTCTGGCTCGGCGTTAGATAGGAGTGGTCCCCCGACAAGGAAGTGACCCGGGCTCAAGGCCAGCATATCGGTCGGGTCTTCGGACATTGGCGAAATTGGACGCGAGTTCAAGCATGCCTCTACTTTGGACAGCAGAGTTGACAACTCCTCGAAGGTATACTTGAACGTGGACGTGGATTTATAAAACAGAGTTTTAAAACTTTTTACCCCTGCTTCCCATAAGCCACCCATATGTGGGGCACTAGGAGGGTTGAAGTGCCAGGATAACTCGTGATGGCTAAACTTGGAAAGCACTAGGTTTCTCGTGGACTCCAGGATTCACGGAAAGGACCTTGGCAGCTCCGACAAATGTCTTCCCATTATCGGAGTGCATCGTCGCTGGACATCCACGTCTTGCAATGAATCTTGCAAATGCCGCAAGAAATTTCTCGGTAGTGAGGTCTGAGGTGGCTTCCAAATGTACAGCTTTAGTGCTAAAACACACAAAGACACACACGTACCCCTTGGTTATTAAACACGCTCGGCCTGTATAATTCTTCACATCGAAGGGGCCGGCGAAGTCAACACCTGTGTGTGTGAAAGGCCGCGAAAAAGAGATGCGTTGCGCAGGAAGCTCTCCCATGAGTTGAGTCTGGAGCCTCTTGCGATGGACCACGCATATCTTGCAGGAGTGGATCGTGGATTTTACCAACACCTTGAGTTTTGGAATCCAGTACTTTGCACGGATGAGGCGCATCATCAGTTGATTGCCCCCATGCAAAGAGATTTGATGCGTAAAGCTTACCAGAAG